>JAKGSA010001008.1:25924-73192 GCA_033558755.1 Philaethria dido | reverse complement strand
CATATTTTGGGGTTTGAATGGTTTTTTTTTTTTTTATGAGGATTCATTGTGTTGATAGCTAAGGGGAAAAAATGCAATGCAGACCTGCCACAGGCCAGCACAGGTAGTGCGGTTTGTCGGCGCAGCGCACGAGAGGGCCCCCAGTCCCCCCCCCACTGCAACGGCCGGGTCCACTCCGGTCTCCTTCTCCGGCACGACCGCTACAGCAGGGATTTTTCGCGGGTTGGCAGTTCAGCCTCCCAGGGCGGAGATTAAGTGATCCCTGGGTTCGGGAACTCTACTGACCCGCGGGCGGCCAGCGACGAACCGTTTCACTGGGTCTCACTGATCGCTGCACCCACACTCCACGCCTGCACCGACCGGCGACAGTGTCGTTCGCATCACCGGTCCCCCGCTATCAACACAGTTCTGCCTTGTTACCCAACCCAGGAAATGAAAATACTAAACTTTACATTTCCTGGAGTTGGAATCGAACGCATAGCCTTTCGCTTATATTATTAAAAATTTTGATACTTTAAGAAAAAAACCATATGCAATAAAAATTCATATTATTCCTTTTAATAAGGAAAAGATACTTGCACATCATTGAACCCACATACCTCCACAATTAACTATTGTGCCATAGCAACAAAATTGAAAGATTCAATAAAATACCTCGACCCCTATGCGGGTGGAGATTGAGTTACTACGATAACCTATTCAGTCAATTTGTCTACCCATACTATAATTATTTTATACTATGAGGACCACCCAATGATAGTTATTATAGTAGATTAAAAATTAAGTCTTGGAGATCATCACGACTCAGTGGACATCTGAATTTGAATGCGAGTGCTTATGAGTTCGATTCCCACTCGAGAAAATGATTATTTTTAAATTATTTTCACTCTTCGTCTCTGGCAAAACAAAGCATGGCGTTAAGTTTCGCCACTCAACAAGTTATGTCCAATTCGAGCGGAAAGTGAATAACGGAGTGTCTCTACACTAGGTCATTTCTAACTACCGCTGAGCGAGAAAAGCGTGTACAAGCTTAACGATTTAACAAGAACTACAATTTAATCTTTATCTGTGTGTGCTGTAAAATATATACTAGTAAGGGTTCTAATAATTAACACTTTTCGCCTCAAATCGAGACATTGCTTCCTTTAAGTTACGGAACTCAACGCCGTTTAACCATATTGATTTCATCCGATAAACGTTAATAGACATCTCTGAGTGCGGCTGTAAGCTTATCTTTATAGCTGAAACTTTCTCTACACAGAGCACTGAAATTGGTTTAATGACAGTCATAAACCAGCACCAGACAGACAGGAGTCACTTCCTCATTAAGTATATTGGTACGAACTAGCGTTGCTGGCTACTTCCGGGTGTATGATTTTTTCATATAATTCTTGTTACTAGCGTCCCTGGTGACGTGTTAACAACACGTTGTCTATGTATATGTCATTTTATATAAACATGGATGTCAAACTATGGTAGTGTGTGTAACATTCATTTTGTTAATGTAGTATATATTTTATGCACAATGCATAAAAAGAAATTGTTAGCATTCTGTACTCCTTCTCTATATAAACTAAAGTAAGTGTGCCAAGTTTTATGCTCCTTCGTCCGCGTAATTTTCGTAAAAAGGGGTACGAAGTTTTTGCTTCACGTATTTATGGTATATATAGATTTTTATAGATTATTTAAAAAAATCTGTAAAAACGAAATTTGTATATGTCATATTTATTTTAAATGACACCCTCATGGTGCAGTGGGGCAATATCTGACAGTACATGTTTGGTTTTCGATTCAATGCTTGCTAGGAAGAACGATTGTATTGAAATTATTTTACAATTTACATCTCTGGCACGACAAATGGCGGTGTTGAGTTCCGCTACTTGACACACAATATCTCGATTTCGGGAGGGAAATGAGATGGTGTCTTAACACTAAGTTCTGTTTTGCGGGAAAAAGCGTGAAGCTTGAAATAAATATTATAAACGCGAATGTTGGATTCAAGATGGATGCATGGCTGTTTTTTACTCTTTCACGCTACAAATCTACGAATATAAATATTTATTTTTCCACATTCATTCTTTACCACATAGAATACAATTTATAAATATTTTTGGTTATATAACGATAAGTATCTAGTAAGTTATTACTTACTTCAAAAAAAATTAAATTCAAACTCATACATACCCACTCAACTCAAACGAACTAGCTTATAAATAACAATATTATTAAAACCTATATGAATTTCATTACAATGCCCTATAAAACGGTTGCAGTTGCAAACACTCATATTGGATCCGCCATCACGTCGCCGCTTTATTGAATAGCACCCCTTAAACAAAGACACACGAAACAAAGTAAAATAAATCATTTTTCTATATGAATAAAGTTAATTTTTGTTTGTTTTGTGTGAAAAAAATCTCCAAACAAGAGCTGGTATCCTAGTACGTACATATCCTTCTTTTATGTTTACATATTTTTATGGTTAGCTTGTTTTGATGTTGTGTTTTTATTAGTTTTTAGTCGACAATGTTATGGTATAATTACAATTTTTTTATTATATATAAAAAAATGATGGCTGAAATCTGAAGCTTTCTCGGGTAAAAACTAGTGACAAGACACTCTGTTTTTCGCTTTTCCCCTTAATTCAAGACGTTAATGAAGGTGGAACCCAACGCAATGGATTATCAAGTCGAAAAATTGAAAACAAATCGACAATATCATGGAGAATGTGACAATATCATGTAACAATATCACGGAGAATGTGACGCCAAGTCTTCCCCACTCTGGTAAAATAATACGCGATTGATTTCCACCATTCAACACACAATGTCTCGAATTCAAATTGAAAGAGGAGAACGGAGTGTCTTGACATTATGTTCTCTCTCTCTCTCTTGTTGTATGGAATATATCGTAATCTGTTTTTTCATTATTATTACCTTAATAGTAATATGCTAGCAAATGAACAATTCTAATATAACCGACTTAAATAGTTGTCTCAAGTTATTTACGTCCTACGAGTTACTAGGATTCACTTTACTACTGTTGGCTGCATTCAAGATTAAAGTTCAAAATTTGCAAATAAGTTCAATCTTTAGTTCAGAACTATGCTTTAAATGAAATTGAGAAAAGGATTAATAGAATTTCTTATTTAAATTTGAGGCTATAGTGGCGCAGCGGGACAACATCTGCCCTAGTGGTTATTGGTTTGATTCTCACTTAGGAAAATTATTATGTTGAAATTATTTCCTTATCATTGCTGTAATAAGACAAAGCGCGGCGTTGAGTTCCGCCATTTAACACGGAATGTCTCAAATTTGGGCGTTGTGATTTTACTGTAGGTTCTCTCTGTACGCTGCTTACGGGATAAAGCGAGAAGCTGCATATTTTTTTTTTTTATTTTAATCGAAGTGAGACTTAATCATATATCCTTGTCTGATTAGTCATACATTTAATGGCATATTTAAAAAAATAATTTACGAATCCTACTTAAAGAAGAAACTCCTTATCACATCATGGTGCGGGTGTGGAAGAGAGCGGAGTTTGGGGAATGCCTGGGGCTTACGACTTAAGTGTAGGTTTAAGGGGCCCCTTTAAAATGCCCATAACATTCACCTCCACTGTCCGCGCTCCTTTCTCTACCCAACCAAAATTTAAAATATATATAAATATGATTAAATAATTCATAAATGCAATTTTTTTATCATAAACATGCCAAAGGACTATAATAATACAGCCAAATAACAAAACCATAGAATAAACACATAAATACACAAACAAACACATACCCTTTTATAAATAAACGGTTAAACATATTTAAAATCTAAAAATAACCATTAACTAAGCTAAGCAGGGTAATATTTTTTGCTACACTACCTTTTTTTCAACACCACCCCTGTTTCTAAGAAGGCAACGCGTTGCGTTCCTATTTTTTCTAGCATTTATCTCCCAGTTGACTCCCGGCCGCATTTCGGGTCACATGTCGCATCTCTGTTACGCTCCTGTTGTCCTGGTACATTGGTACATTGTTTTTTGTGTTTCTAGTGTAGTGCTGTGTTTGTGGAACGTTGATTATGTATTATTTTTGAATGTAAGTGTTGTTTTTTTTTTTAATATGTCAAAAGAGATCCGAATAACAGATTAAATAAAGTTAAATTTATTTTTTTAATTGTCATTAATAATATTTCAATTTATCTCTTTAAAATATTATTTTTATTAATGAGTATCATTAAATAAATATTATATAATTAATTAAAATAAATGCTTTGTTAAAAAATAATGGTCTTTTTACGACGCCATTAAAAAGCATTTACCTAGCAGCCTAGACGCGACAGTTGTGACTTCAAATCACATGCTTATATTAAAATTAGAAATATTTTCTCTACTCTTTCCTACATAAAGTCTCTTTACATTAATGAAATTACATAAAAAATAGAATTTATAGTTTTGTTTTTTTTTTTAATTGTATAATTTTGAGATAACAGGCGCAAAAGATTTATGTTTCAAGTCTTTGTCTTTGCCGACAGACGCGATTTATATTTATGACATTTATAATATCTTATATATTATCTATAGCTTTTGTTATAATGTATTTAGATGAATAAATTTGTAAATCTAATATTTACAATTATAAAATGTATTAAAAAAGAAAAAACATAGAAGAAAGGAGAAAAGTGTGAGAGAACTTCAATACAATTAATTATTTAATTTATTTGTTCATTTATTTGTTTTTGAAAACAATAAAAGTATAATAGAGCTATCCAATATTAAATAACATCTAATTGAACGTCTTGTAGTTGCTAGTTTAGATCTACTTACGATAAAAAAATACATAAATAAAAAAAGCACTAATGTTAACATGGAGTCATAATATTATTTGACTACTTCATTTACGAATTATTAAGTATTAATTAAAAATAATTTAGTATGACTATAAAACAAAAAACAGTTAAATACCAATTTAAAGTTGAACGGAGTCGAAATAAAGTTCAATTGACAGGATGTTCACATTACATAGATAATTGTCATCGCAGACGTTACACTTTGTTCATGTTGTCAAATATCGTTATCCCTACTAATATTATAAATTTGAATGTAAGTTTGTTTGTTATGCTTTAATGCCAAAACTACTTAACCGATTATAATGAAACTTTAGAGACATATTCTTAGAGATATTAAAAAGGACATAAGATATTTATTATTTAAAAATATTTTTGCTGGCATGATTTTTTGTCAAAAAAATTGAAAATCCAGCTACTTCAAAGCCTTCAAATTAACGCATATAATCATTACACATTAAAGTACGTACTATAGACTACCATTGACCACGCCAGCGCATATTTAGTTAATAATAACAATAATTGTATAACCTATAAGCTGTATTATAAACAATAATGGCTGAATATTAACTGTATAGTACAGTAGAAATAAAGAATCTAGTGTCAAGACACTCCACTCTCCGCTTTCTCCCAGAATTTAAGACATTACGTGTTAAATAGTGGAACTCAATACCACTCTTCGTCTTTCCAGAGCGGATAAATGAAAATAACTTAAATATGTATATTAATATATGTAACGCCTGTCGTGGCGCAGAGGCACAAGTGTGCGACTGTGAAGCGACAGGTTGTGGGTTCGATTCCCACTCCAGGAAATGTAGTATTTTCATTTTCTGGGTTTGGTAACAAGGCAAAGCGCGGCGTTGATTTTCGCCACTCAGCACGCAATGCATCAGTCTGGCGGAAAGTGGGGAACGGATTTGTTGAAAGAGAATGGAGTGTTTTAACACTAGGTTCTCAGGTTCCCTCTGCCTACCCTGCTATATGCGGGATACAGCGTGAAGTTAAAAAAAAAAACCTTAAATATGTTCACTTCCCCGAATGGAAACCGAACTCACAGCCAACCTCGTTAACATACAGACACTAACCCACTACGCCAGGCATGATCTTTATTTGAACTGTATATGAAAAGCGTAATTTATAATACATTAGCTTTCCCTTACCCTTAATACAAAAGATATGATGAGAAAAATACTAATTTCTTATCTATCTTGTGACGTCATCATGACGTGTCTAACTAAACGTAATGATCATCCGAGCAAATCTCACTCGGGGGAGTATTTATATTTTCGTAACAGGCGTGTATAAATTGACAAGTCGACTTGAATATATGTAAATACGACAGGTTGTAGGTTCGATTCCCACTCTGGGAAATGAAAGTATTAAATAATATTTAGTATTTTCTTTTCCTCGCCCTGGTAACAAGGCAAAACGGCGCTGACTTCCGCCACTTACCACGCAATGCCTCAATCCGGCGGGAAGTAGGGAATGAAAATGTTAAAAGAGAACGGAGTGTTATAACACTAGGTTCTCTGGATTGTTTATAAATGTATAAATACATAAAGTGAATAAATAAATAAATCATAAATATTCAGACAGTTAGTGTCCAAAATTTCAAAAATATGCATTTTTGAGTTGTAAGCTTATTCACGCCTGGTAAAGATTTATAAATAGATATTTGCCATCATATTGCTATAATGACATAGTGCAGGTCACATTGTAAACGCGATTGGTTTGGGGTGCGATTCCCACTCGGGGGAGTGATTATATTTATTTTTTTTATTTCCTCGCTCTGGTCAAATGTGCCATGTGTCGGATTCGGACAGAGAGTGGACAGCGGAGTGTCGTAACACTAGGTTCTCTCTGATTACCCTCCAATGCAGGATAAAGCTTAAACCTGTTTTCATACACACGAGCTTCCTACTGGTTCAAAGTTTAAAGCTTAAAATAAATTGTAATCAAAAATTCACTTCTACAAACTTTCACAAGAAAATCTGACGTAAAAAAACACTCTTACACCTACATGAATAGAAAGTACTGGAGACCTGAATGTTTACATGCTTTCATAGTTTCTTTCAAAAATTGCTTTGAAAAAGTCTAAAATGCTGCCTATTGTTCCAGATCCTTTTCGCAAAGTCCTACACTGTCTGAATAGCATCTTGGTAATAATGTCTTGAATAGAATAAATACATGTATAGTTGTATGACGTTTTTTATCAGTTCTTTTTATGAATTTTCTTATAGAAGGAAGGCCGCTTTTATACGCTATATCCCGCATATAGCAGGGTGGTAGGTAACTTAGTGTTAAGACACTCCGTTCCCCACTTTTCCCCGAATTGAGGTATTGCGTGCTGAGTGGCGGAGCTCAACGCCGCGCTTTGCCTTGTTACCAAACCCAGGAAATGAAAAATTCCATTTTCTGGAGTAGGAATCGAACCCACAAGCTGTCGCGTTTACAGTCGCACGCTTGTACCTCTTCGCCACGACCACCACTATTATTTTTAAGTGAAAGCTGTTCATGTATCCTATTAATATTATTAAATTATGATTACCTTCAAATAATAAGGAGGCATTCAATTCGACTGTATTTTTTATGTGTGTTACCACATAGCTTTTTTAAATTTAGTCAAGATCTGACAAGTGGTTTTAGAGTTATTCGTAATATATACTTTTTAATACATTTTCTTCGAAATCGGTTTCCTTGTTTAGATGAAATCCTAATTATAAAAGTTAATGTTTGTCAAGATGGATGTATGTCACTCTTTCATGCAATAAATACTGAACGGAAATAGATAAAACCTTACAATAAAATAGCTTGTACACAAGAATATCGTCAATTCAGACATACCATCTTAGCATTCAAAAGAATAAATCAATACATATTTAATGAATATTTTATTAAATTGTCAATCATGATATAAAAGTTGTCACCCCCTCATAAATATTAATGGACTTATATTGTCTCTGCGAAAAGGGAATTTTTTGTTTTATCGTTTTTTTCTTAGCGTTGAAAAGTTTATACTTATGTTAGTTTATAGTAATGTTATTTCACCTTGCGATTTATATAGGTTGAGCGTTTGGCTGGAAGCGCGATGGTTTTGGGTTCGATTCCACTCGAGATAATGATTATAATTATTTTCATTCCCCAGCTCTAAAGTGGCGTTGAGTTCCGCCGTTAAATGCGTGTCTTTTAATACCGAGTTCATATAATATAAAAATAGCAGGGTAGGCAGAGGGAACCTATTGTTAAGACACTCCGTTCCCCACTTTCCAACGAACTCAGGCATTGCGTGCTGAGTGGCGGAACTCAACGCCGCGCTTTGCCTTGTTACCAAACATAGGAAATGAAAAATTTCATTTCCTCGAGTGGGTATCGAACCCACAACCTGTCGCGTTTACAGTCTCATGCTTGTGCCTCTGCGCCACGACAGACGTTAAAGGCGATGTAAAAGTCTACCGAAATATTAATATCAAATCTTTAATATATTTTTTTTTTTATTTCTATCTACAAATATTTCTATAGTCTATGATAGAATAAAACATCAAGCCCAATACGGCGGGCGCATGGAGCGGTCGTTAAGCCAATTAATTTTACGTTATGACTTGCTCTTTGAACAGCTGTTTAAAAAGTTAAATGAAATAATATGGCGATTACATTCTCACACTTTAGTAGAAGTTGTTTCTATGACTTGATTGGCATCATTTAAATAAATTTTAGTTTCAAGCATTGTCCTGCTTAGCAGGGTGACTAGAGAGAGCCTAAAGACAAGACACTCAGTTCACTTTTTGCCCGAATTGGAGATATTGCGTGTGAAGTTAACAAAGTCTATTGAGCTTGAATTGAAAAATAAATATTTGACATTCTGTGTGGTTTTTGATGGTTAAAATACTGAGACTTTCAACTTATTTAAAAATCATATAATATATTGATCTTTTTGATTTAAAAAAAAATCGATATACATTTTTTCTCTAAAGTCCGTTAGGTATTAATACATCAGAAACAATTTTAATTACCTATTAAGCTAGCGTATAAGCAATCTGTTTTTCTATCCTATTCTATATTTATATTCACTTTCTATCCTAATTTAAGACATTTCGTGAATGGTGGAACTCAACGCAACGATCTGTCTTACCCAAACAAAGAAATAAAAAAAAAACATCATAATTAATTCTCCAAGCAAAAATTAACCCTACAACCAGTTCAATTTACAGTGAGAATATTTTGCTCACTGAACAACAATAAACACATAGTGTCAATCACCACTATCTATTACCCCTTATATTAAATCAGAGCATTCATACAATCACTCATTTACTAGTTTCAAGTGTTAATAAAGCACTGACACGTCGCTAGTAGGTCGCTATTTTTAACGAATTGAATTGAATCTGCCGGACGGAAGAGGACGGTTATGGGGGAGCCATTACGTAGTTAGTGGAACAGCCACTCAGCAACATAGGCAGATTGGTTTGGTTAATTGACGAGAAAATAATATTGTTTCTTAGAATATAAACAAACTTTAAAAAGTTTTAATAAAAGAGCTAGAAATTTGAAAGCTTAGTTGGAGCTAGAAGAACACGTTGTATCATCGAAATCATTGAAATGTGCATACTCTTTCAGGGCAGAAATTTTTAAAATTTCTTCAATTTTACCTGCACCAATTGCTTGAAAAATTAATTTTAGTTTAGTTTAACTTTCTTTATTTTTTGTCATTTAATTTGTACTGTTATTGCAAATAAATTATTTAACCGGATTAATCGAGACTGCCTGTCTACTTGTAGAATCTAATTTGACTACTGTAAAGTGCTCGAAACGACGGGTTTCCAACATGTATTCGAAACATTAAAATATATACGTGATTAATCCTGGTTAAAACAGTTTCATTTAATATGTAATAATCGTGAAAATCAAAAAGCCACTATTTATTACAATTTGAAATAGTATAGATGCAATTCAACCTTATTAACATAGCCTTCCATTGCTACAAGAATTATCTTGGTTATTTTTATGAACAAGAGATAAATTGAAATTTTGTTTGGTGGTAGGAATGCCCTCCGTTCGGGTTTGAAGACCACCATCATGTCAAAGACGAACCACCAAATATCTTATGATGTGTTCCGGCCCTGATGGCATGTAAGCCAGGTTTTCCCCTTCCCACCCATCCTTTCCGAAAATGTGATGGTTCCTGATATGGGGACTACGCCATGCATTATCCTCCCTTCATCTGTATCCTCTAGGCTGGCAAACGCATCTAGTACATCTCTTGTGTTGTAGATGTTCATGGGCGAAGGTAAATCCACTTACCATCAGGCGGTCCTTCTGCTCAGTAAGCTTTGCCATCCGGTATCCATGCTAAAAAAAAAAAAAAATTGAATATCCTCGAATACAATGTTTTTCTTTATCATCAATCTTCCAAAACAAATTATAAGGCATTAAATATCATCATTTTAACAAAGAAAAAAACACGGATTGTAAATGAAATATACTTGAAAGTAAACTAGGCAAAAAATCAAAACTATTTATATTCCATCAATTTTCAAAATGGAATCACTTTAAAGATTAGCTATTTAACAGTTATGAAGAAAAAGAATGAATGCACCAGTTCTCACGTAGTTAAAAGTTATTACATTGAATAAAAGAAATATACCCCACTTTGAGAGCCTTCCTTGTTTTGAATATACTTTGAAATTAGTAATCATTAGATGACACTAACATCTACCTATCTGCCTAATCACGCTTTATCCCTAGTGGGGTGGCTTGAGAGAAGGGAGTGCCAAAACGCTACGGTCCCTGTGAGCCTTCGCCAGTCCACAGGGGTCCTCGCCACATCCCTCTCTTTTTACTATTTATTCTGATCACCAGCAGCAATGTGGGACTCGCAGCCAGTTAGTGCTTGCATTTCTGCAGGGACTGAGCACCCTCTTCCTCACTCTCTTAGTAATGCCGTAAGAGACCAGGCTTGGCAGATGTGTGGTCATTTAGAAAAAAAAACATACACGTGGTCCGTAACTTTGTCAACTTCACAATATTTTCATATCACTTAACTAAGCTTTCTTTAGGGAAATAAGATATTTTTTTTTTTTTAATGCAAGAGTGTCCAAGTATTTTAGTGGAATTGGTATTTAATATACATATTAATTTTATAATACTTAACATTACTTAACATTGACACTAAAAATTTTTTTTATTTTTATTAATAACGGATGGCAAACGAGTAGAAGGAACGAATCTGATGGTAAGTGGTTACCTTTCGCTTCAGATAGACATTCGACAACAATCTTGAGATGCCAGATGCGTTGCCAACCGAGACTACTGAGGGAAGGGATAATGTAGTAGTCCACTGCTTGATTGTGAAACCACCTGCCATTTAGAAAGAATGGGTGTGGGAAAGGGGAAAACCTGGCTTAAAAGAATGGTGGTGGAAAGGGAAAAACTCTAAGAAACTCGGTTTTCTAACATTACTTGAAGATGACGCTAATATTAAGCATAAGATGAATTTTAAACTCTCTTCAGTTTATAGTGAGGGCTTCAGAGGTCAACGAGTTTAGGATATGGAAGGTCTTTTAAATAATTTAGATTCTATTCTTTTCTATAATAAAAAAAAAAAAAACAAATAAACAGGAAAACATGAAGAAAAGGATATATAATTTAGTAGAGTCTGTTGTACAGCAAAGAGTCGACGCCTTCATTGATAACGCACGCATCCTGCGAATCTGGAAAACATTGGAGTAGAAAGACGCGAAATGTTACTACGACGACTCTCTTTCTACATGTTACATTAAACACTAAAGTAGAAGGAGGATGTCTTTTAACTGATAGCCTAGGTCCATAAAGTATAAAAAGTATTTCAAGTATTTCAACATCTAATGTATCTTCGACCTTAGATCTTAGTGTTAAACACCAGTTCTCTGTATCATATAGAGAGATTGAGTGAGGCTTGTGCCTGCCAAAGGTTATTTAGACACTTAGAATAAAGAAGTGGCAAATGTACAGAAACTTATAAAATATTTGAACATAACAGGATTCGAACCTGCTAAATTATCAACACTTCAAAAAATATTGAATATAATACATTGACATTATCTTATGTGAAACGATCGCTGTAGTAGGGAGAAAATTAAATGAAAGATGCAAACAACAAAAATAAGTGGGTAAAAACGATATTTCACATTACTTTATAAGAACTTGCTAAGATAGCTTACTCAGCTACAGTGCTTGGACCCCAAGAAGCATAGGTTCGAGACTCTCGCAAATCTCTAAAAGTTTTATACGTTTCTGAGTGGGGGTATAAACTGTAAATGGTGAAATGATTTTGCCTTTGATTTGTTTCATATATTACATTTTAAAATATATTTACAGTTCCGCCAACAGCATTGCGCCCTGATTTGGCGGGGAAATTGGTGAAAGCAAATGTTAAAAAGAGAATAGAGGTCTTTAACACTAGTAATAAGTTCCCTCAGCAGGTTAGGTTGAGGGAACCTGATAACCTAGTGGGATATAGCGTGAAGTTATAAAATAAAAGAATATCTTGCATTGCTCTCCACTTTTCCAAACAAAAATATTGTGGTTTATGACAAGTCCCACATGCACTTTACTTTATAACGACTATACAAAAAACCATACAACGATACAAAACCGTAATGTATGTTGTGTTACGTGTCAACTAACACGATCCCTAAAAGCATTTTTTTCAGTAAAAAAAAACATGATTTTTTTTTTACCCCATAGCATAAAGGTCATAGGTAAAAAGAACTTCATATGACACATTCATGACACGGTTCCTATCGGCTTATCTTTTGTAAATAACAATAATTTTTCTGGAAATTTGGGAGCCACTTTGCAAAAAAACCAAGGTTAACAAAAGTATGATAAAAAACGAGCTCAAAAAAGGTGTGAGAGCTAAAAAAACAGTCACCAGGAAAATTATGGGTATAAAATTACAAAATAACAGAACATCTAAAAACACTTAGGAAAAAAAAAGGTCGTCATCAAAATTTTATAGTGAAATTGCTAAATAACATCCTATACCGGCTTCCCCAAATATGTATCGGCTTCCCTAAATATACACCGGCTTTTTAAATTTACACATCGCCACTATGTCTAGACACTCCGTTCTCCGCTTTTCGCCCGATTTATTGAGTGACTATTTTTTTTATATAATTTAGGCAAATAAAAAAGTATATTGCTACACTATTACATTCTTTTAGCGAATGCATCTAGTTATCTACCGGAAGTCAGATAGACATATTTTTATCAGTTACAATTACTGCAATATCATACTTACTTAGTTGTGAATTATTTTACTTTTTATTATTTTTTTTTTACAATTTTATCTTGATATGATAAAACGAAATTCATGGCCTATTTAGAACGTGGCAGAACAACTTGATGGAACTAGGTTCAATTTCCATTTGAGGCAATGTGTATATCAAATATATCCGTTTTTCCGATCTAGTAAGTAATAAATTGACATTTAACAAACAAAAAATAAATTCTCTGGCTATATTTGTGAATGTATGTTTAAAGTCGACTGTAAACGCCTATGGTTGCAGGTTCGACTGTCATTCGCGGGAAAAAAATCATATTAAAAATATTTTTATTGCTACACTCAGCGCTCACTTCTGTAAGATAGGCAGATAAAACCGACACCCTTTCCTTCCTTTTAAATCGAGACATTGAGTTTTGTGTGGCGGAAATCAACGCCGCGCTTTGTCCTATCACAACCAATCATGTTTACAATTAGACTGTGTCCACGATAACCGACATAAAAGTATACGTTTCATTTTTTGAATGTCAAATAATTTACCGCCGGTTCACAAAACTTACAATTATTTATTAGTGGCAATGATACCTTTGAAACAGACTGGAGCGAGCATTTCATTCCCAAGGCGTGTTATCATTTATAAAATCACTAATTAGGTAATAACCTTTGAAGATACAAACGTCTTTTCACAATTTTTTAAATTTAACATTTGAAAATATTAATTCTTAACTAAATAAAACATGTTTTTAGCTTCACGCTGTATCCCTGATATAGCAGTGTAAGCAAATGGAGCTTGACAACCCAGTGTTTGAACTCTCTGTTCTGATAATATTTCCATTCCCCACTTTCCATTGAATTGAAGCATTGCGTAATACGTGACGGAACTCAACGTCGCGCTTTGCCTTGTTACCAGAGCGAGGAAATGAAAATAATAAATTATTATTATTTTTTTAACTTCACGCTGTATCCCGCATATAGCAGGGTAGGCAGAGGGAACCAGAGAACCTAGTGTTAAGACACTCCATTCTCTTTCAACAATTCCGTTCCCCACTTTCCGCCGAATTGAAGCATTGCGTGTTGAGTGGCGGAACTCAACGCCGCGATTTTCCTTGTTACCAAGCCCCAGAAATGAAAATACTAAATGTTATATTTCCTGCAGTGGGAATCTAACCCACAACCTGTCGCGCTTACAGTCGCACGCTAGTGTCTCTGCGCCACGACAAGCGTTAATTAAATAAAATTATAATACATATTTAATATTTATCCGCCATTCAACAAGCAATGCCTCAATTTGATTGAAAGTTGGGAACGGAATTGTTGAAAGAGAATGGAGTGTCTTAACACTAGGTTCTCAGGTTCCCTCTGCCTACCCCGCTACATGCGGGATACAGCGTGAAGTTAAAAAAAAATATATATTTATATTCCCTGGAATGAGATTGGAACCCACAACCTATCCCATGTAGAGCCGCATGTTTGTGCCTCAGCGCCATGACTGGGCTAAATAATACATGAAAAGATGAAATTACTTTATTTTATGACCTCAAAACTAATTGAACAACTATTCTAATGTACCCTCATATCCTTGTATAAAAGGTCGACAACTCGGGATGCGAAGAGGGCTCTTAATTGCTAACAATCGCTCATAGCTATGTAGCATATGATTCCGGTTACAGCTGATATGATTGCTTAATTGGTTGAGAAAAAAATATTTTTTTGGAAGAATTTTGCTTAAACATACATACATAGCTTAACGCTGTATCCCGCATATAGCAGGGTAGACAGAGGAAACCTAGTGTTAAGACACTCCGTTCCCCACTTTCCGCCGAATTGAGGCATTGCGTGCTGAGTGGTGGAACTCAACACCGCGGTTTTCCCTTGTTATCAAATCCAGGAAATGAAAAATTTCATTTCCTGGAGTGGGAATCGAACCCACAACCTGTCGCGTTTACAATCGCTCGCTTGTGCCTCTGCGCCACGACAGGTGTTGCTTGAAAATGAATGATAATATCTTATGAATTAAAATTATCATGTAAAATGATATAATTTGTTAACAATTTATTTAGCTAGCGCTACTGATGAGGTTCAATTTAAAGTTATTTAAGATCTGACGAATAGTTTTTGAGTTATTCGTAATAAATCCTCGTTTTGTCTTTTTTTTAATCTGAAATCAATTTTCGTTCGGCGGAAAGTGGGGAACGGAGTGTCTTAACACTAGGTTATATGCGAAATACAACGTCAAGCTATATATGTATGTAAATCAATTTCCTTTATATTGTTAAAATCTTATATATAATTATTTTGTCCCACAGTTTCGACTATGTAAGAAAATGAACGTGAACTAACACGCAATGGATATAGCCGAGTGAAAATGCCTATAACAAACACGTGGACTTCAAAGACATTATGTGCAGTGTTAATAGTGACTATGGCGGTGCAAGTGTATGCTTTAAGTGGCCCTAACGTTTGTATGGTGCAGCAGAAGTAAGTATATCTTATTATTTAGTGTTAAGACGTTGAGTTCCGTCACTCAACACGCAATGGAAACGGAAAGTAGGGAACGGAATTGTTGTAAGAGAACGGAGTGTCTCAACATTAGGTTCTCAGCTTCCCTCTGCCTACCCTGCTATATGTGGGATAAAGCGTGAAGTTATAAAAAAGACATTCTCTACTTTAAATAGATAGAGATATTGCGTGTTGAGTGGCAGAACAAAAAGCCCCACTTTGAAATATATTTCAATAGATTAGTAGCTTCACTCCACTCTCTTTTTTCTGCCAGATTTTCGTATTAAATGCTGAGTAACAGAACTCAATGTAGCGCTTTATCTTAACAGAGAAAGGAATTAAAAATAATTTAAATATAATCTTGACTCCGAGTGGAAATCGAACCCATAAACGATCGCTTTTACAGTCAGATATAATCCCACTTCGCTATTATGGGCCCGATGAAATTATTTTTATGTAATTAGCATTAATTAACGGACGGACGATTAAGAATTGGTAGGGGATCTAATTCGACTTTTATTATGTGTTAGTATCCACATAACTTTTTATTCAGTGAACCAATTTAAGGATTATTTTTTTATATCATAGTTAATGCTTCTGAGATGGTCCCATTTAAATTAAGGATATGTGTAGTTTTTGAGTTATTCGTAATAACTGTACTTTTTAGTGCACTTTATTATGAAGTAAAATAGAAAACTGCTATTTTTGGTAAATGTAAATTATTTTTCTTATAAATTATTATTACAGGTACAACATAACGAAACGTGTTAAATATCGTGCACCGATGTCCATTAGGACGTATGAGTGGTGCTTCTCTATGCCGCCGAGATGTTCCAAGTGGAGTACTGAAATGCGTGATCTTACTAGACTAGAGGTAAGCTTAAGAACATTTTTATAGCATATATAGTGTTAAGACACTCCGTTTTTCGCTTTCTGTTCAAATTAGAGTAAGCGCGTGTTGAATGGTGAGACTCAAAGCGACATTTTGTGTTGCTTAAGTGGGGAAATGTAAATAATTTAAATATAATCGTGACCCCTAGTGGGACTGTAAGCGCGACAGGTTGTGGGTTCGATTAACACCCCAGGAAATGTAAGTTTAGTACTTTCATTTCCTGGGTTTGGTAACAAGGCAAAGCGCGGCGTTGAGTTCCGCTACTAAACACGCAATGCCTCAGTTAGATAGAAAGTGGGGAACGGAGCGTCTTAACACTAGGTTCTCAGGTTCTCTCTGCCTACCCTGCTATGGATGCTGGATACAGCGTAAAAGTAAAAAAAAATATTCGAACCCACAATCAATCGTGATTACAATCAAATGCTCTCCCACTGCGTCCTAATAACCTTTAATATACTTATCTCTATAATATTCCTATTTTTTGTAGCGTAATTAGATGTTTACAAGATGTTGTTACCTTTTTGTCCAAGACGATACAATGATCTCTGAGTAAGATCATATATTAAGCTGAAAATGTATGGACAACAAAAAAATATTTAGGTACTTTTAATAAATATTACTAAATCCAGGAGTTGCTGTATTACAATACTTTGCAGAAAACTGTATGTAAATTGAAAAGTGTGTGAATAATGTCTATTTGTTATATTTATTTACTAATATAAATTCTAACGTATGTCGTGGCGCAGAGGCAGCAACTGTGTACATGACAGGTTGTGGGTTCGATTCCCACTCCAGGAAATGGAAATGTAAAAGTTTAGTATTTTCATTTCCTGAGTTTGGTAACAAGGCAAAGCGCGGCGTTGAGTTCCGCCACTCAGCACGTAATGCCTCAATTGGACGGAAAGTGGGGAACGGAGTATCTTAACACTAGATTCCCTCTGCCTACCCTGCTATATGCGGGAGACAGCGTGAAGCTATGTATGTATGTATGTAATATTAGTTTTCTACTGTTCTTCGCTATGTACACCATGCCAATTTTCATACTGCTCTGTCCACAGCTTTCATAATAACCTCCAAAAGTTTCCCACACGTATATTTTATCAAAACATCTACATCACATTAGATACAAATCTTTAAAAACTCATTAAAATCGGTTAACGCCATACAATAACTGTATTAAACACCCTCACCATTAACACATTCACAGGCTATTAGGTACATATCCTTGACTATATCTAGAGTAATTTTGCAGAAACTTGTTTACTGTAAATTGCTATAATTTAGTTTTAAAATTATCTCACGTAGAGGTATTTAGTCATATCTAGAGGCCATAATGGCGTATTGGAAGTGAAATAGGCAGTGTTTTACTACTTCTTCTTGCCTCCGTTCCACACTTTCCGCCTAATTGAGGCATTACGTGCCGAGTGGCGGAATTCAACCCCGCGCTTTGCCTTGTTACCAAACCCAGGAAATGAAAATACTACATTTCCTAGAGTGTGTCTCGAACGCACAACCTGTAGCATTTACAGTCGCACGCTTATGCCGCTGCTTGCGTATCCTGCAGCCGATAAAAGCAGGAAGTTGTCTCTATTAATCATTTTCAAAACCATATTTTGTGAAATAAAATATTTCTGGGTAAAATAGTGTATATCTATATATAAATATGTGAAGCAAAAACTTTGTACGTATGTGTGTTGTAACGCCTATCGTGGCGCACAGGCACAAGCGTGCGACTGTAAACGCGACAGGTTGTGGATTCGATTCCCATTTCAGGAATGTAAAATTTAGTATTTTCATTGCTTGGGTTTGGTAACAAGGCAAAGCGCGGCGTTGAGTTCCGCCACTCAACACGCAAATGCCTCAATTTGGCGGAAAGTGGGGAACGGAGATGTTGAAAGAGAATTGAGTGTCTTAACACTAGGTTCTCTGGTTCCCTCTGCCTACCCACTATATGCGGGATACAGCGTGAAGTTAAAAAAAAAAATTTGTACCCCTTTTTACGAAATCTATGCGGATTAAGAAGCATGAAATTTGGCATATTTAGAGTGCAGAATGCTAACACTTTTTAAAAATAATGCATAAAAAGTATATTAAATGAACAAAGTAAATGTTACACACACTACCATGGTTTGACATCCATGTTTATATAAAGTGGCATATACATACACTGCTAAAGACAACGCGTTGTTAACGCGTCGACGGGGCCACTAGTTTAATATATATAATATTTATTGATATATTGTAACTTATTATGATTTTTATCACTTATAGACTGAAGAACGCACAGCGGAAGTAGCGGTGTGCTGTCCAGGATACAAAATGAAAGATGTATCTTGTGTGCCGATCTGCCCAAATGGAAAGACTGGCCATGGCTGTGCTGAAGGTATGATTTTGTATTATCTACTTACAAAGTTTTTAGAAAACGTATAAAAATTTGACGCAGCGGAACTCGAATTCGCTCCTTTCAGTAACTATCCAAGCGCTCTGACCGTTAAGTTAGTTAAGTATTCTAAATATGTCAGTCAAAGAAAACTGACACTGACACTGACACTGAAAAATTGAAGACTTCAAAGAAAATGCATTAAAAAGCACAATTAATACGTAAATATATTAAATAAATTTAAATATGATCACGTCAGAAGCATTACCTGTGATAGGTTAAAAAAGAATCATTAAAAATTATAAAGAGATATGCTGCACATAAAAACAGTCGAATTGATAACCAACTCCTTTATTAGAGTCTTCTTAAAGATTAAAAAACAATGCAGATCAAAACTAACTTCTACTTAAACTTTCAAACAATACTGCATATAATTACCGACAACTATAAAGTGTTTTACTTATATAAAAATATGAAACACCTTGGTAACAAAGCGCGGCGTTGAGTTCCGCCAAACAATACGCAATGTCCTAAAAAATCCGGCAGAAAATACTCTGTGTCCGATTTTTTAGGACAGTTCTATACGAACGGAGCGTCTTGACACTCTGTTCTCACACGTTATGTGAGAAAATGCTTGAAAGAAGAAAAGAAATCAAAGTGCTATTTGTTTTCAGATTGTCCTCCAAATAAATGGGGACCAAATTGTGTTAACGAATGCGGTGAATGTATCAACGGATTTTGCTTGCCTACTACTGGTGAATGCGACTGCGACGACGGATGGCAAGGTGAGAGGTGGGTTCCCACTTTATTATGACTCAACTAAAACTAGAAAATTTGAGATATTTGAAACTTGTGGTTAACTTAAAAAAAAAAGATAATTTAGGAATATTTTATTTTTACTTGTCTTGAAACAAAATTAAGAATTGAAAATGTATATTAGAGATTTTAACAAAAAAAAAGGAAACCGACTTCAAATAACATGCACTAGAAAGTAAAATTATTACGAATAACTCAAAAACTATTCCTCTTAACAAATTTAAGTGGAATCACATCAAAAGATACAAAAGCACTAGCTATCATATAAAAAAAGAATCATCAAAATTAGTTCACCCAATAAGAAGTTATACACAAAAAAAAATTGGCCGAATTAAGAACTCGTCCTTTTCTCGTCGGTTGAAAAATTAAATGTAAAGATTTAAAGATATATATTTGTTAATTTCAGTTGTACAGTCAGCATGCCTACAACGCAACCCCCACCTGCTTTGATGGAAGAGCTACTAACTACTACCAAATCTTCTATTAGAACTGTTCCCAGTACCATATCCACTATGCCCAGTACAAAAGCGAAAGCCTTCACATCTCCCATCCCATTTTCAATCTCAACACCAGCAAGTAGAACAATACAAACAACAAAAACAATCATAAGTACGACTGAAAAGACTGAAAAAATTATAAATGTACCAAAAATTCAAAATACTAAAACAGTTTTACAAGTACCATATAATAATTCATTGACTACACTTACGCCATTGCGGGCCGAGACTAAGACAACAGTTGATACACCTAATGTAACTAAAGCTAATTACATATATAATAGAACAGAAACCCCAGTAGAAGGTACGTCAGTAAATGTTATTAATAAGCATGAACGTTTACCACAAATGGAAATTCCGATAACTACTAAACCTCGTGATATTCGATTTGGTTTAAATTCTACTGTCAATTTTCAAAATACTGCTACTATCCCATCAATATCTACATTAAGAACTCTTAACAAAACTGTTGTTGCTACGACTCCTAATATTTTTTTAATAAATACTTCAATCACTAAAGCACCGATCCTTCCATCCAACTTCTCGATAAAAACATCTCCCGTTAATTTACTCACAACTTCCCCAAATATTTTAACTTCCACTGACAAGTCTTCTACAACAGTATCATCTACAAATTCATCGGCTGAACTTTTTACATCTGTTCCTAAAACATCTTCGCAAATTCCGCCTATCATTATAACCGTTACGTCTCGGCCTCTTTTCTTTAATACTACAATTGCAACAACAATTCGTAAAGAAGTTCCTACAACAATCTCAACGACAACTACCCCCAATATTACTACTTCTACTATAACTACTACAACTAGTACTACACATGCCGCTTCTCCTTTTATTAATATCACTTCCACTACTCCTATATCTAATACAAAGATAAATACAACACCTGTTATCTCTATTCCTACTTCTCCTGTAACACTTTCAAGTACTCGTACATCTACTTCAAAGATAGCGGTAGTTATGGATAAAGAAGTAATAGAAAAAGATATAACTGTGGAATACACAAGAAAACCAGAGATTACAAATAAAATTCACAGCACAACGGTCAAATTTAAACCAAAAGAGATATGGATAAGGCCAACACAAAAAGGTGAATCGATTGAAAGCAAATACAAAAATATTTATGACCTACATACCAAACATAAGACTGTACTGTTGACAAACCAAAATGACGGTGTTTCAGAAAAAACTACACCAAAAACAATTATAGTTTCCATAATACCAACGTCAGTATCGCACGCAACATTTAAAAAGATAGCTCTAACGACTGCCTCATATGTGTATCAGAAAAAAAATGTTACATTTAAACTACCGGGCAAAGTTGACCAAGGTTATACTAAGTCTATGACGTCTCAGGCATCTACTGCTATACCATTTACTATAAAAATTCTACCTACTCTTAAAGCAAAATCTTTGGGCACCTCCAAAACCACAACTCAGCTATCACAAGATACAACGCGAATGCTTACTCCCACTTCGAAGAAAGCGTTCTTACATACAACAGTGTCTGAAAAACCAATTTCTAAACTAAACGTAACAATTCCAACGAGTAGAACAACTAATAGCATGAGCACGTTGAATGACGTTACAAAACTGAATTCTTCTATTTTAACAATTAAACCTCCAACTAACAAGAATAAGAAAACCTATGATCTAACAACTGTATCGAATAAGAAACTAAGCCCTCCATTCTTGAAAGACGGTACAGTTAATAAAACTATTAAAGTAAATGTAACACGATCAAAGTCTAAGCTCCAAGAGACTGCAATAAGAATAATTACTGAGAAAGGTCACACTAAAAATATATCGAAAGTGTCTAACAAAGTAACTACTCAAGAGCCAGAAGATGAAACCTTTCATATTTTAACAGAGCCAGAGCATATCACCGCAGTGATGAGTGATAAGGACAGAGATCACACATCAATGGACCTTCTGTCAGTTATAAGTATAGCAGGTGGTGTGATGATGACCGTGATAACAGTAGCCGTAGTGATTGTGATGATCGAGAGATGTAAACGACCGAGATACGAGGATGTGAGGAAGGTGAATGATATACGAATGCAGGTGATGATTGATAATAGTGAAGTACCGCCGCCGTACGTGAGGAGTATATTCCATGCGCCTTTGCCAGGTAATTTATTTGGTTTATTTTTTTTTAAATTAAGATTTTTTCAAAATAACAGGGAATTGGCGAGAACCTACTGACAAATAGTCCGTTCCTCACTTTTCGTCCGGAATCAAGCCATTACGTGTTAAGTGCTGGAGTAAAGAAGTTAAAATAATTTTGATTCCCCAAGTGGAAATCGTACCCACAATTAATTGCTTTTACTGTTAGATGCTATCTCACTGCGTTCCATCCAATCATCCTCATGGATGGATACCAATATTTTTTATATTCAAATAAAAAAGGGCCAATTAAAAATTTTGAGTATTCGCTGCTTATAAAAATTATAATATTAAAACGTTTATATCACTTCGTTGCTAAGCTTCAAATTTAAATTTGTTTGTTCCTTATTTATACTCAACATGCAATGTCTGTAAGAGAAGCGGAAATAACTTCTGCCTAGTCGGCTAAATACGGATGACCATATTATAGGACCAATCTTTGTCATTGAACTCTATATAGTTATTTTTAATATTATTATTACTAAAAGATATTACTCTAGCAAGACAATGTGGCGTTGAGTTCCGCCACTTGCCAAGCACTAACTCGATTCGGATGGAAAGCGGCGAACAGTGTCTTGACATTGAGTTCTCTTTGACTACTATGCTAGCGTGAAGTTGTTTTTTTACTATTTTTATCTTACTAAAGCTTCATATAATAAATTATACTAATATCCCCGTTGACGCGTTAGCAACGCGTTGTCCTTAGCAATGTATATGTCACTTTATATAAACATGGATTTCAAACCATGGCAGTGTGTATAACATTTATTTTATTAATTTAATATACTTTTTATGCACTATTTTAGAAAAATGTTACTTTTCTGCACTCCTTCTCTATATAAACTATAAGTGTGCCAAGTTTCATGCTCCTCCGTCCGCGCAATTTACTTAAAAAGGGATACAAAGTTTTTGCTTCACGTATTTGAATCGGTGAGTGCAGAAACATTGTAAGTCACAAAAAAATGCAAAAAGTCGTAATCGATTTAAACTTGCTTAGAAAGACAAGTTATACACTTTTTTCTCCCTCCTACAAAATTTGAAAATCCGGACTTACATTGTTTCTACACTCACCGATTCATTTATATATATATAAAGTTTTTATATATATATAAGATTATTAATAAAGAAGCACGATATGAGTGATTATTTCACTCATTGCATCACCGGCCCATTAGCTCAGTTGGTTAGAGCGTCGTGCTAATAACGCGAAGGTCGCGGGTTCGATCCCCTCATGGGCCATATATTTACTTTTTTAATTTTTTTTACAGACCCTCCCCGTGCAGATAAATGCCATTACCAACCTATTTCTACATTGGATCGAAATTTAAAACAATTTATGAGGCCTGTGGTCGTGCAGAGCATTTCGCCGGTCATGTTAGAGAATTTTAGAGGTATTTACAATGTTTTTTTACTGTATTTTCATTATTAAATGAGAAAATATAATTTTAAATTAATTTAATTACATATTTATTAATTTTTTGATCAAATAATTCTTATGATGTATTTTTTAATAGCTTTGAACTTTTATTACTTTACATATGCCTGCCTACAATTATTGTTTTAGTAGTTTTTTTTTTATAATAATATAGATAGTTTTTGTAGCCTGATTATTTATTTACTATTTCATGTTTATCACAAAAGAAATTAAAAATTAACAGTGAAGATTCCTAATTTTTCTAGTTTTCATTAAATAAATTAATTAATTGGTCAATATCAAATATTTTATTAACTTTGCTTATATTTTATTTTCCCAGGTATCCTAGAATGCCACTACGACCATTTGCCAAGGAGACATAACGACTTTGGCACACTGCCTGTCAGGGGTCCTAACCCCAGATCTGATGAGCGACGCCCTCTATCGGTAGCCGACTACACTATAGAATCGTTGAAATGTGAGGCCAAGCTCGATGTAATAGATAGTACCACGTCTGAGCCGTTGTATGCAGAAATACCTTGTTGGAGACCGCCATCTGAACACGCCATAGCAGTTGTAAACCTTAACGGGGAAGCTATTACTGAGTTATGACCAGCTAGTTCCACTTTTCATCGCTAGATGGCGTCATATTAAGAATATAAGTTAGGAAATTTTCACGTTCGAGTTTTTGTCACTAGATAGCATTGCCTTGATATATTGTAAATTCTAATGTATAAACTGTAACGTAATATGACCAGCTAGCTCCACTTTTAACCGCTGTATAGCGTCCTTCTAAAATAAATTTCATGTTGGTACAGAAATTGTGACCTTTTCGTTGAATTGAAGTGTTTACCGATAAATGGCGCTATCATAGCTGCTTTACAAGCCTCAAATTAGGAGCTACAGTTGTATTATGACCAATTTAATTTACTATTCACCACTAGATGGCATCGTCATCACATAAGTTGAACAATTTAAATCATAATAAAAATTTAATCATCTAGTTTAACTACTTGTCGCTAGATAGCCATGTTATGATTACCACCTAGTTCCACTAATTGCGCCTAGATGGCTTCTACTATAAGTTACTCAATATGGACAATAGATGGCGCTTAGGTCATAACGTCTAGTTTTACTATTTCTCGTTAGATGGCGTTCTTTTATAAATTAGCTAATTTCCACAATAGATGGAGCTTTTCAGTAGGTTCTAAGGTTACAATAGGGGTGTAATTTTTGTGTAATTGGTTTAACTTTAGTATAATAATGTACCAAAGAGTTGTGTTAATGTTCTATTATTAATTAGTTAATGAATAAATACTGATAATGTCTCAAAATAAATGATTTTAAAATAACACATTTTTCTTTTCTATTCTGTGTTGTTACTTACGATGGCTAATCAATATGATTTTTTTTTTTGATTATATATACGAAACTGAGAACTGACTGAAGACTTGAAGAATTCTTACCAGTATATGATAGCAATGAAATAATAACACATTCCCTACATCTTACTTAAGATATAATCTTATATTTTTAAAATAATTTCACAAAAAAAAAGGAAAATGTTCATAATTTGACTGCAGAGGTACAAGCAAAAAGCGACTGTAAACATGACAGGTTGTGGGTTCACCTCCCACCCAGAGGTTCTGGCATTACTTCGTGGGCTTTGCAAGGCAAAGCGCGGCGTTGAGTTCTGCTTTCACCAACACGCACAAACCCATTCAGTGGAGCGGTAATCTGAATTGTTAATAAACGATGTTATCTTAACATTCATGTTCCTCAGGTCCCCAAGCTCTACCTTGCTATATGTGGATTCAGCGTAGTGCTTAGAAAAAATACTGTATATTTATATATATTATTTATTGCACTTTAAATAAAAACACATTAAAAACACATATAAGAAATTGAGTTACAATAGGTGGACTTATCTTTTTTTTATTGATGACGGCAACGAGCAGAAGACCACCTGATGGTAAGTGGTTACTTTCGTTTCATAGACATCTACAACACCAGAGATGCTTGTAGATGCAAGGCCAACCTAGAGGATACTGATGGAAGGGGGACAATGTAGTAGTCCATTATCAGAACCACCACATTTTGGGGGAAAGGATGGTGGGAAAGGGGAAAATCTACTACATGCCATCGGAACCGGAACACATCATTAGATATTTGGCGGTTCGTCTTTGACATGATAGTGGTCGCGGACAGCTCTGGAGGACGAACCTCCTACCACCTAATAAAAGAAAGAAAGAATCTCTTGAAAGAGATTTCTTTCAGCCAAGCAGAGTGCAATATACATAGGTTTATATGTGTTTTATGTGCAAAACTTGGTAAAGTACTGAGTGAAATAATTTTGATGATATTTTTTTATATAACAGCTAGTGATTCACATGGGACCAGCCATTTAAATTTATTTAAGATCGATAAAAAATGAGAGATTACTTTTGTGTATTTTACTTGAAATCGCTTTTCTTATTTACTTATAATATTTTTTTCAAAATAAAGACGCAGTTATGTACCTGGCATTTTAAGTCCTTAATACCTACTTCTAAAGTTTTATTAGTAATATAATGAAGTCACACTGTCTATACTTTTGTGCTATTATAATAATGATGATTCTCAATGACGCACATTTGAAAATACATACAATATATGAAAACCATTGACAGTGTACTTAAATACACACTTACATATAAACAAGCTTTATAAATCTTCTGTGGTTATGAACAAGCCATAAAAAATACTTGTGAATTGAGGCCATTGTAGTAAAATGGAACAGGTACTGTAGACGCACTTGGTTGTGGGTCTGATTCTCAGTGGATTGATTATATTTAATTTTGATGTGAAACATCTAATGGCGCGGGTATAAACCGGATCATTGACGTGGATGACGTTTGCCGTATGACGGGTTGTCAGGCTAAACTACGTATATTTTTAAAGTTAATTTTTAGATGTTTATTACATGTTGTTTCTACATCTAGCAGGCGTCCCCCGGATTTGGCTCACTTTGTTTTGGCTTTTGGTAAGATATAGCGCGGCGTTGAGTTCAACATTTCAACACGCAAAATTACGAATAAGAAGTTAAGGGACGGAGTGTCTTGACACTAGATTATATAGAGAATACTGAACTTCAAGATTTGAAATCCAAGATGATGTCAATAGCTTAAATATTATTTTTATTATCTATCATATAACTGTTTTATAATATGTCATACAACTAAAAAAATATAACAAAACATAATGAAAAGATAAACTCTGAGATTTTTTCACTTTATTTCTCTTTACTTATACTAACTATAGTCAAAAAGAACCTAGTATAAAAGCACTCCGTTCTCCACTTTCCGCCCCAATTCATGTTGAAGGTTTTGTTTTCCCAGAGCGGAGAAATAAAAATAATGTAAGTATGACCATTTATCCTAATGGAAATTAAATCCACAGTTCATTACATATACAGTCGGACAGTATCACTTGTCACTTGTCACATATGAGTGAAGATACAAGGCTAGTTACTTAGGTACATAAATAGGTATAGGTTTCTCACATACTGAAACACAGAATTTTTTTTAATGATCTTAATTGCACAAATGTTTGAAGTGAAAACTTCTTTAGTGGCGTTGTACACTTTTTGTGATTGGTAAAAATATTAAACTTGCTTCAGGACACGCGACCTGATCGAAAATATTTGTGTACGATAACGCAATAAAGTAATATTGTATTTTACCACATAAATGATAGTACTTTTATTCTGACTAGTGTCCCCGTAAATGCGGTAATAACGCATTACGTAGTGACGTATATGTCACTTTATAAAAACATGGATGTCAAACCATAGTAGTGTGTGTAACATTTATTTTATTAATTTAATGTACTTTTTAAGCATTAATTTAAAAGTTGTGCACTCCTTCGTTGTATAAACTATAAGTGTGCCAAGTTTCATGCTCCTCCGTCCGCGTATTTTTCGTAAAAGGGGATCCAAAGTTTTTGGTCCACATATTTATATATATAGATAATAATCCCTAAGTATTCCAAAGTATTAAAAATGCACAACATTAATAGAGACGTTTTACCTGAAATTAAAACGTTTATTAAAAATACTTCCCTTTTTTGTCGCTAGTTGCTCACCACTGTACTTCCGTTCCCCGCTTTTCTAGTCACATTAGCGCCACCCGAGGCAGTGAGTTTTGAAACTCAATTTATTTATTTTTTCATTAGCGTTTCAATGACACCAGGCAGAAATATATACTCAGGCTTCGATTAAGGTAAGTATGTTTAAAAAACGTTTAATTTCAGGTAAAACGTCTCTATCAAACAGTACTGTACCCTTAACCGAAGCCTATATATTGAGAGACGTGTTTATTAACGCCTGGTGGCGCTAGAAAACGCCAATGTGATAGTTATGTAAACATGATGGGTAGGTTTAAGATCGTGTTCATTATTGAACAGACAAAAAAAGCTCATATTGTTATGTTTTATCTATATGAAATAATTTTCTTTAACGTATATAACATATATAAACAAACAGTTCTTAGAAAATAAATAATAATTATAGAACAAGCAACAACGAAATTAAAATACGTAGAAAACGCAGACTGGCGAAGAGATTTCTATCATAGGACTGAATTCTCGCTTAAAGATTTTTGTTATAATTTTGATCGACTTCCAATTTCATTTGTACTTATCTTATTATGCTTATCTATTTATTATTAGGTGTATAAGGAGCTATTGTTATGGATTTTATCCAAACGCTTTTTTTAATGAGTTCCAGGTCTAGCTTCTTCTTCTTAATTTAATTAAGCAAACTTGTAGCTTTTCTTATTTTTTGTAGGGTTTCTCATTGTCAAATACTTTACTTTACTAAGATATTAATATCACAAACCATCCGGTTTTGAGCTTAGATTCTGCTATTGATAAGTATTCTTTTGGAGCAAATATACTGCAAATTTTGCTGCAATAGACAAAAGAGATATACGATCTCTTTCTTAGATCGGGAAAAGCTTTCGAATTCAAAAGTTGAAAATAAATAAGTAAATAATAAATAGTCTATCAAGTTTATGTGTGGATTTGTGTAAACTTGACGACAAAGGAGGATATATTTGGACAGAGTAATAAGCTTTATTGTTTTTACAGTTACTTTTTTTTTTTTTTTTTTTTATGGACAGCTTGATGGCAAACAGGCAGAAGGACCACCTGTTGGTAAGTGGTTACCTTCGCCCATTGAAGACATCCTACAACACCAGAGGCGATTTTGCAGATGCGTTTATAACCCTAGAGGATACAGATGGGAGAGGGAGGACAATGTAGTAGTCCGCTATCAGGTTTTCCACTACATTTTTGGGAAAGGATGGGTGGGATAGGGGGAAAACCTGGCTTACATGCCATCGAACCGGAACTTTATCATAGATCAGGCGGCGGGATTCGTCTTTTTGATATGATAGTGGTCGCGGAAGGACCAGACGGAGGACGAACCTCTACCACCAAACAATATACTTTATATTTCTGTAGTGACATAATCAATAAATAGAAATGAATCACTGAAATATATGTACACGCCGACTACAACAAATTGGATAATTCTGGGAAGAGAAATGAAAATATTAAATAATATTTTGGTATTTTCATTTCCTTATACTCTAATTAGAAATAGCAAGGGCGTTGAGTTCAGAAATCACTTTCAGCATGCAAATGCATCATCCAGAAAGTGGGAACTGTTAAGTGGAGCAGGTGTCAAACACTAGAATTTGCTTATCTGGTTCTTACGCTCACTTCTACCACACACCACTGCACACACGGCGCTGGCGTGAAGCTGAAAAAATCGTTGGGACAACTATTTTAACAATAGGCTTTATCCTATATCGCTCACAAAAGCGAAGTATCAACTGAACCATAAGGAAAATTTACAAAATTGTCATTGTAATAATTATATCCATATATAAAACATAAAATATTTATTGCATTATTTATACGTAGAATTAGCATGTTTTCGCAAGTTTCGTAGAAGCTGATGTGCTGTGCAAGGTCGAGCGTGGGCATTCAATGTTATCACATCCGACCTCAATAATTCACGTGGGATAAGGGTGTTCCCCTTTGAAAAAACGCTAAAAATGGACAAAGCTGGCTTAAAATAAGCTAAACATTTTTTGAAGGATTTTAAGCTTAAAAATCAACTAGCCCTTAAATATAAAAGACTAGCTGTGCCCACGACTTCGTCCGCATGGAGTTTTACCAGAAAAGTTATATTATGTTAAAGTATTATTAGAAGATTTTTTCTAACAGCAGCTGAAGTTACTCCTCTGATTCACACACATCAGCTACCAGCCAGCAAGTCCATACAAAATCAGTTCAAGCCATTTCAGAATTAGCCAAAAAATTGTAAAAAGTGCTATTTTGGTATGTACCGTAGATATATTCATAATAAATAGTAGTAAAAGCGGCTATTTAAATATTACAGCAAACAGACTCCAATTTAATTTGCTTAGCCCACATATAGATGTATGATTTCAAAATCAGTATCGCTATGGTAACAAATAATGTATTACCGCGTAATGTAATTTTCTGCTACTTCCCACGTATATAACCTGCATCGCAACAACCACTTGTTTTGTGGCATGCAGCTTAACAAACAGGACCTATCGACTTATTTTAAACACCCCTAGTTATATGCCGCGGAGTGCGTTGCGTGGTCTACATACATACATAGCTTCGCGTTGTATCCCGCATATAGCAAGGTAGGCGGAGAAAACTTAGAGTTAAAACTCCAGATTCCCCCTTTCCACCAGGTGAGACATTGTGTGCTGGTGGCGGAGCTAACGCCGGAAGAAGCTTGCCTCATTACAAACCCAGGAAATGAAAAATTCAAATTTTTTTTGGAATGGGGGATCGAACCACGGCACCTGTTGCAGTTACAGTCGCACCTTGTGCCTGCCATTATTTTAAAAAATATTACATGAGACTATTTTTTAACAATTGCATGGTGGCCAACCTGAAATTGTTCTTAAAATAAAATACTGGATGGAAACCCACGACGAGTGGTATCGTACACTTCTACAACTACTTCCTTTAGCTGTTCATTTTTAATTATTAGGCTTCTATGAAACTCCTATCAATCTATTTGCCTACAAAACAAAATGTTTTGCTCAATTGTGCTTTGGATCTAGTTTCGTAACAAACAGAAATTAATAATCATTTATGAATATATTGCATTAATCAATTAATAATATCAATATAATATTAACGCCTGTCCTGTCCTGTTGTGGGTTCGATTCCCACTCACAGGGGTAAGTGCAAAAGTCTAGAATCTTAATTTTCTGGATTTGATAATAAGGAAAAGCGCGGCTGACGTTGAGTTCCGCCGATCAACTTACGCAATACAATCAATTCAGTTGGAAGTAGAACGGAGTGTGTCTTAAACACTAGGTTCTCAGGTTCCCTCTGCCTACTGCTATTTGCGGAATACAGTGTAAAGGTAAATATATATATTGCAAATCCTATCAATCTGCAATCCGAGGTTGCTTGATTCCATCAGCGGGCCCCCCCATGCCTATAATTACAGGATGATGGAGGTTTACTGTATATGGAATTTATTTAAAGTGAGCATATATAAATATGATTGGTAGCTTACTTACCGTTGTAACATATCAAGTGAAGTGAATCATGTTGCGTTGTGATGTGAACTAAAGATTGTATTATCTCATCGCTCTTAATGTCGGTGACGACTTCGCAAAAATGGGGTTCCATTGTTTTATTGTATTTGAATACATAGAATTTATTGTTTATTTATAATTAAGATTTTAATAAAAAAAGAAAACCGAGAAGTGGTGAAGCGTCCAAATAACACGATTCGCATCGGCTTACCTTTTGTTGACAATAACTAGGCAGAACAAGCTTAATAAAACTATGAGCGGCAAAAATAAAGGTTGCCAGCAATATGTGGGAGTGAAATTGTAAAAAAAAAGTTCTACAAAAATAAGAGAGCTAAAGAAAAGTAATTCAACACAAAACGACTCAATTTCGAGCGAAAAATGGAGAACGGAATTTCTTAACACTAAGTTAAGAAATTCCGTTCTCCATTTATTTGGGAAAAACGTGAATTTCATAATAACATTATCTGCCTCAGTTTGACCAAAACCAATGAGAAGAGAAGAAACTGCTTAGCAATCCATGGATTCACCGTGCGTGTGCCCATCGTGTTGCAGAAAGAGGAGTTTGGAGAGTACCTGGGACGTACGAACCAACGTGTAGGTTTAAGGGGCCCCTTTAAAATGCGCATTAACGTTCACGTCCACAGTCCGCGCTCCTATTTCCTAACCATATATTAAAAAACTACTAATGCCGTCTTCGAAATACGCGCTGAAAATGAACTGACGATAGTTCTAGAAAGGACGGACAGATTTCACTGTTATACCTCTCGCGCCTATTTCTACCGCGTATAAATTGACTCTAAGCCTATTCCTGTCGCAGTCAGTTCGTTGGTAAGTTCGATGTACTTGTTTACCTATAACTATTTTTGGATTTGTTCACGAAAAATTATAATAAGTTTCAAAACGTTCCTTACCTACTTCGATGATGTAAAAAGATTTTTTTGCCTCACGCTTTATTCCGTATAAAAGAATAATCATAGAGATCCTAGTGTCAAGACACTTCGTTCTTTATTTTTACCTGATCTTTGTAACATTGCGTTTTAATGTGGTGGAACTCAACTCAAGGACGATGAAATGATTATAATATTAATATGATCATTGTTCTGGGAAAGAATCGAACTCACAACCTATGATAGGTTACAGTCAATAAAAAACAAATTAATAGTAAAATCTATGAAGAACCCATTCATTAAATAATATACGTACAAAATATTTCCACTGTATCTATGGTCGTTTAATAATAATCGTTAGTCAGTAAGTGTTAAAGTGCGCAAGTTAGCTGACATAGTGGCAAGTTATATGTTTTTTATAAAAATATTGAGGAAAAATTATTTTTCCTTTATTTTTTTTTTATAATAAAAATCTTAATCTTATTTCTCGTATTCGAACGGAAAGCGGTGAGCGGAGTGTTTTGACACTAGATTCTCTCTGACTACCTTGTTATGCGGAATAGCGAATTCATAGGAAATGAAGCAAATTTTAGTAGAGGTCAATAATATAATTTTGTTTATTATTTTCATTTTCCTGGGCTTGGTGACAAGGCAAAGGAACTCAGCACGCAATGCCTCAATTCAGCGGAAAATGAGGAACGGAGTGTCTTAACACTAGGTTCTCAAAAAAAAAAAAAATGGGTCAAAATCGTGAAAATAAAACATCATATTAATTAAAAGTAAATTAATTAAAAACGTCAGTATTTCCATAGTTTTCTGAATTGTTTCATATATTTATTTAATTTATATACTACCTGACTCAGCGAACTTTGTGCCGCCAAATTTTTTTACCGTCAATAGATATTGAGATTTTTATATACTTACATTTTTTAAAAATTATTTGTCATACAAACCTTATCCCAATAACGCGCATAAAAAATTTAAAGAACTACACAAGCCAAACATTTAAAGAAACACACAGTTTACCAAATTGGATAAACCAGTTTGGTAAAGTTCTTTGTAATTATGTGAGTACAAACATTTCGGATACTCATTCTTATTTATATATATATATATATATATATATATATATATATATATATATATATATATATATATATATATATATAAATATATTTTTTTTTCAGATATTATGCATATATTTATAATCGCGTTGGTGCTGTGCAGCGCCTACGCGAATGATGACATCAAATCAGTGAAAGGCGGGCATAGGGGTACTTATAATTATAACCCCGCTAACTATCCTAGGTAAGCAATATCGATTTGTTAAATTTTGAAATTTATTTATTTAAATTTATAGTTCATCGTGGCGCAGTGGCCAACCGTATAATGGAATAAATGGAAGTGATTATGGGTTCGATTACCATATGAGTGAATATAATACATTTAGTATTTAAATGATTGCACTTCTTCTGTCTCGTACGACAAGGCGCGATGTTGAGTTCCGCCACAACACGTAACGTCATGAATTCGGGCAGAAAATAGAGAACGTGTTTGACGTTAGGTTTTCTCTGACCACCTTTTAGCAAATAAGGAAAAAAGCGTGAATCTGTTCTTTTTAATAAAATTATTATATAAAAATAATATTTTTCATGACAAGGAAAAGCGCGGCGATGAGTTCCGCCACTCAGCACGTAATGCCTCAATTCGGAGGAAAATGGGCAACGGAAATGTTAAAAGAGGAAGAAGTGTCTTAACACTAGGTTTTTAATTTCTCTGTATACCCTGCTATGTGCGAGATACAGCGTGAAGTTAAAAAAAATATAAATTTTCCATTTCCTTAGCTTTGGCGGCTACAATCTGCACCAAAATGCTTCCCATCACGGCGTTGTATCACAAAATATGTCCCATCATGGCTATGGTGTTCAAAATACGTCAACATCGAGACACATAGATTACGAAGTTGGAGTCTGTTATATAGAAGTACCGTAAGTTACTATGTATATTTATGTTTTTAAGTGATGCCTGTCGTGGCGCAGAGGCACAAGCGCGCGACTGTATACGCGCGACAAGTTGTGGGTTCTATTCCCACTTCGGGAAATGAAAATATTAAATAATATTTAATATTTTTATTTCTTCGCTCTGGTAACAAGGCCAAGCGCGGCGTTGAGTTCCGCCACTCAGCACGCAATACCACTATTCAGCAGAAAGTGGGGGTCGGATCTCTCTCTGCCTACCCTGCAACAGCGTGAAGCTAAATGAAACTATTTTAAACTGAATTAATCATGTATATTTTAGTATTCGGAAATACCGTTTTGGAGACCCCATGTTTCGTAGTAGAGATAGGTAGAGTCTACCTGTAACCACGGACTACTGTAAAGTGTAAAATATATGCTATTAATGAAGTTAAAATAGTCTTATTTAATATATGTATATATAGCTCAAATCGTCTCTTCATGTTCACTTTTTACTAAAGTACTATTGTTATATTGCAATATATCAGATATGCGTGAAGCAATCAAAAATTTTTGTTAATATCTCAGAGAAACTTTTGTATTCCTGGTCTAGTTAGAAAATATAGGGGACCACTAAAATAAGATTTTATAGCCCATACATACAAAGTCGCGGGATACAGGTAGTAGTAGTAGTTATTTTGATCTTAATTTTGCAAAGTACAATACAACTAATATTAGTTTCAGCTATGCATATGACGATGTTCAAATACTTATACTATTTTCCACAGAACAGCATCACTGGTCCGTAACCCTTCACAAGTACCAGCTGGAAATGGCGTAAGTAATAAACAATATTTGTATGAAAATGTTTTTTTTTTGTTAATTTTTTAAATAATATCAATTTTATTATATCTATCTGAAGACAATCTATGAAACGAAGCCGGCAAAAGAAAAGTTAACCTTTATATTTTTCAGTCACGACCCGATCTCAGTAGAATAAGAACATGCTGTAAGGGTTATATAAGAAACATATATAACTTCAAACTGTGCGATCCAGTGTGTTCTCAAGAGTGTGTTAACGCACTGTGCTCTGCTCCAGAAACATGCACATGTTTCGCAGATCATGTGAAAAATTTAGGCGGTTTTTGTGTACCAACATGTCCAATAGGATGTCAGAACGGTCACTGTAGTGGTGGCGAATGTTTGTGCAAAGAGGGCTATAGGCTGGATTCTGAGAGCAAGTATTGTATACCAAGTTGCAAGGAAAACTGCGGCGGTATAGGTAAATAGTCATTTGACATTTCTTGTTTTTCGTTATAGAAAGGCAACTTTATGCTTTTTCTTACAAATCAGTAGAACCTAGTGTCTAAATATTTTTCTTTTTTTTATATTTATTCTGATCATTACGGACACGTGGTCAACTTTTGTCAACTTTCACAATATTTTCATATCACTTAACTAAGCTTAGGAAATAAGATAATATTTTTTCAAATATTTATATATTATCTTTGTCCTGCAGAAGCGAGCTATTCGTGCAATCTATAACTTAGGCCCTAAAGATTCCTTAAGACAAAAATTTAAGGAAATTAATATTTTAACAGTTGCCTCTCAGTACATCTTTGAAAATGTACTGTATGTTAAGAAAAATATTAATAATTTTAACAAAGTTGGCGATGCACATAATATAAATACAAGAAATAGGCTTAAACTTGCAGCGCCTGTAACTCGATTGCATCGAGTCCGCAATTCTTTTATGGGACAATGTGTATACTTTTACAATAGGATCCCAGAAAACGTCCGAGAACTTTCCATTTTACAATTTAAAAAAATTGTAAAAAGACGTTTGTGTGTTAAAGGTTATTACCTAATTAGTGATTTTATAAATGATAACACACCTTGGGAATGAAATGCTCGCTCCAGTCTGTTTCAAAGGTATCATTGCCAATAATAAAGAATTGTAAACCATTGTCGAAAAAAAAAAAAAAAAAAAAGTCCCGCTGAGTTTCTTGCGCCGGTTCTTCTCAGGTCTGAGGCATTAAATTTAGTGAACCGGTGGTAAATTATTTGACGTTCAAAAAATGAAGCTTGTAACTTCTTATTTTGAATAAAATTATTTGACTTTGACTTTGACTTTGACTTTGACAAAGAGAGTCCAAGCATTTTGGTTGCCTACTTAATATATTATTATTACTAAATATTTAGATTCTTCACTTTTCGCTCGAATTCGAAACATTGCGTGACAAAATTCGACGTTGCCTTTTAAGACAAAAGGCCAGACAGAACTACAATAAAAAAATAATTGAATTATCTTTCCCCCGAGTGGGGATTGAATCCACAAACATCGAGCTTACAGTCAAACGCTGTTTCATTACGTTGTAATAATCTCTAATGACCTTAAAACTAAATTTGTTCAATTCTATATTTAACGAAAAATAATATATAAATGAAATGTAATTTACAGGCAACTGTACAGCATCCAACGTTTGTCAATGTAAAAATGGTTACGAGCCGACGCGTGAAGGTAATTGCAAGCCTGTCTGCAACAAATGTGAAAATGGGGACTGTATAGCACCAAACGAATGTCGTTGTAAGCAAGGCTATGTCAAAAATCAACAAGGCTCTTGTGAGCCTCAATGTCCTCAGTGAGTAGAAAAACATTGTGAAATCCTCAGCAACATTTTGTTTCTATGAAAAAACTATATTTCACATGAATACTTCAATTTTATATATTTTATTATTTCCAGGGGTTGTGGGGCGGCAGGTGGTCGGTGCATCGCGCCTAACATGTGTGACATTCCAGTACCAACGAACCTCAGTGGAACACCCGGTTCTCCATCTCAAACTCGTCCTTTGTACCCTGGCAATGAAATAAATAATGGACAACCTATAAATCCAGGAGACAGAACATATCCCGGTAGTCAAAATCCGGGCCATAACATATATTCACAAGATATACCGAGAAATCCTGCTTATCCCGGAAATCAAGTATATCGTGGAAATCCAGGGTATCCAGGACAACAAATTTATCCAGGAAACCAGATTTATCCGGATCATCAAGTAAATCCTGGAAACCAAGGCCAAGGAAACCGAGGCTACCCTAACAGTCAAGTATATCCAGATTCTCAAGTAGTTCCAGGAAATCCAGGGCAAGGAAGCCATGGCTACCCTAGCAATCAAGTATATCCCGGTTTTCAAGTAAGTCCAGGAAGTCAAGATCAAGGAAACCAAGGCTACCATGGCAATCAAGTTTATCCTGGTCAGCAAGTAATTCCAGGACACCAAGTATACCCTGGAAACTCAGGCATCTATCCTGGTAATCAAGGCTATTCAGGAAACCAGATATATCCTGGCAACCAAGGTTCGCCAGGACAACTTTACCCCGGTAATCAAGTTACGTCACATAATCAAACTGCTTATGGTAATCAAGTCAACCAAAGCGGTTATCAAAGCCATTATGGTTCTCGTGACCAGAGCGGATATCACAGGTACCAAGGACAAGGGCAATCGGAAAACCAATTATACCCAGACATACAACAAGCTGATCTTTTGCAATGCTCTCAGCTTTGTATTAATGGCATATGCGTAGATGGAAACCGGTGTCGTTGTAACCCAGGTTACATATTAGATGTCAATGATGCCACACAGTCCAGGTAAAGAATTATATTTTGTAAAGTCACCAGTATTAACTGAAACCACTATAGTTCAGTTGTCTGATTCCAAACGCAATAGGTTGAATTGAAAATCAAAGAGAGTTAATAACGCCTGTCGTGGCGCAGAGGCATAAGCGTCCGACTGTATATGCGACAGGTTGTGATAACGCGGCGTTGAGTTCCGCCACTCAGCACGCAATCCCTCGATTCGGCGGAAAATGGGGAACGGTGTGTCTAAACACTAGGTTCTTAGGTTCCCTCTGCCTATATATACGCGGGATACAGCGTGATGCTAAAAAAACAAAGAAAGGCAAGGGATAATTTACATTTTCTTTCATGTGGTCAGAACAAAGTACGATAATGATTTTTACGCTTCAATACCCAATGTGTAAAGTCAAAGTCAAACAAAATAGTTCTTTTTTCCCTGAATTGAGAGCCAGACATTTATTACAACTTATTTTTGTTGTTAGCATCTGGTCAGAGCGCTTGAACGGTTTCCAAGGTGCACGGGTTCGAGTCCCGCTGCGTTCATATTTTTATACGTTTTCTAAATACGTTTTTAGTTTCCTAAGTGTTTGATTAACACTTGAAAATTTCAAAAATATATAATAATTTTCTTCATGAAATCCATATTTACATTTTCAGGTGTGTGCCCTATTGTCCTGGCGGTTGTCCTAACGGAATTTGTTCTTCGCCCCATTTCTGCATATGCAATGTTGGCTACTACAAAGACACTAGCGTCAAAGGCCGACCATCTTGCGTCAAACGCGGCAGAAGATCTGTCGAGACACCAACAAATATTGCAGATCTTTTAATTTTTGAAATACCTAATGATTATTGAATGTAAATAGAATGAATAAGACTTTTTTACTGAAAGAATTTTTATTTTTATTTACTTAAAGCGAACCCATCTCTCTTATAAAAAGCTTCACGCTTTATATAATAATTAATAAATCTTTCTTGTCACAATGTATACGCATGATATAATAAAATACCAGAAATAATAATAATAATAATAATTTATTTTAATAAAATATACATGTTACAAATTAAACTCTAGGTTCTGTTTCTACATCAGATAACAATTAGCTTTTTTTTTTTTTTCTAGAGGTAAGCGTCGACAGCTGTACTAGTATAAACTGTGTCACAGCTGACAGCATCTTTGCCCCTTCAAATAAAAATTAGTGACATATTAATAAGTTTAATGACAAACTAATGATACATATAATAAAAGAATTACGAGATTATTCAAAGAAAACAAAAAATAAAAATAATTAAAGTAAAATTACCACATGTGAAGAGTATATGTACGTGTATATGTGAGAGGACGAGGGTGTGTTATGTGCTATTAGAGAATTAAATTCTCTGTTTCAACGTACGACAAGTTCTGAATCCATTTTTTTAATGACACTTTTGCACTTTTTTAATGGCAGTGGATAAATATTGTTTATCTTGTTAACAGTATTGTATAAGCGGCAGCTAATGGTGTAAAACTGGGTGCGAGCTAATCTAGTTTTACAATGTACAGTAGTGCAGACTCTGGATACATTTCTTTTACAAATAGGCTTGTAGGTAATATTTCTATGTTTCCGAAGTATAACTGACATAATGTAAAGTTGTCGTACCGATAACAAATAATTACAGATCTGCCACTTCAACAATTTAAAGTTAAGATTAAGAACATGTTATTGAAAAAAGTATATTATTCTGTCCAATAATACTAAAATGATGTCAATGTGTGGAATTAAATACTGTTGACGCTCACCGGGGGGCTCATCATAGTTGTATATTTATTGTAAAAATTTTATTTCAAAAGAGCAACTGTTGAGTTTTTTGCCGGCTCTTCTCAGCAGAACTGCCTTATAGCCGGTGGTACGAGCTCGTAGCTTCCGTTAGGACTGACACGACTAACACCTTTTTAAATTGACGATTCGAAAGTGCTTGTAATAGCCTACTCGAATAAAGCATATTTTGATTTTGATTTTGATATCGCTTCGCAGGGTAAAAGAAACCCCAATATTAAAACACTCTGACTATCGTCTTTACTTGGGTTCGAATTCGACATATTCGAACGACAACGGATTGCGACTCACTTGCTTGTTAGGTGGCAGAAATCAACGTCAGACTTTGCGTTACCAAGTGGAGAAATGAAAGTAATTTAAATATACATAAGTATTCCCCCGAGTGAGAATCAAACCCCAACCATCGCGATTACAGTCAAACGCTGTTCCACTGCGCCACAATCTCCCTCATAGCTCAAGATAATAGTAATACGTCATTCTCTAAAATTCAATATCTCTCTGCAATGACAACATATAGAAAATATAAAAAAAAACACATAATAGGTACATCAAGTATTTTATTAATCACATTTTAACGGCAGCCATTTTTTTTTTCATTAGTATAAATATTACAATTTTCCTTACAGATATAATTACGGAGATATATAAAAAAAATCACATGATAATCCGTATCATAAATTAATGTCGAAGCCTTTTTATTTTATTTAAAAAAAAAAATAACAAAGTCGAAAATAAAACAATAGTTAAATGAAACTATTTTAACCGGTTTAATCGCGTATATTTTAGTATTCGAAAATATGTACAGGTAGATTTTCTACCTGTAGGTAGTCTACCTGTGACCACGGACTACTGTAAAGTGTTCGAAACGTCGGGTTTCCAAAAATGTATTTCCAAATACTATGTCTTATGGCATTATACTTTGGGGTAATGCAGCCGCTATTAATTCTATCTTTGTCTTGCAGAAGCGAGCTATTCGTGCAAACTTAGGCCCTAAAAATTCCTTAAGACAAAAAGTTAAGGAAATTAATATTTTGACAGTTGCCTCTCATTACATCTTTAAAAATGTAATGTATGTTAAGAAAAATATTAATAATTTTACCAAAGTTGGCGATGTACATAATATAAATACAAGGAATAGGCTTAAACTTGCAGCGCCTGTAACTCGATTGCATCGAGTCCGCAATTCTATTATGGGACAGTGTGTATACTTTTACAAAAGGATCCCAGAAAACGTCCGAGAATTTTCCATTTCACAATTTAAAAAAATGTGAAAAGATGTTTGTGTGTTTAAGGTTAATTACTGATTTTATAAATAATAACACGTCTTTGGAATGAAATGCTCCGGTCTATTTCAAAGGTACTCAATACAGGTACAGTCTATTTAAAAAGAAGTCCCGCTGAATTTCTTGCGCCGGTTCTTCTCAGGTCTGAGGCATTAAATTTAGTGAACCGGTGGTAAATTATTTGACGTTCAAAAAATGAAGCATGTAACTTCTTATTTTGAATAAAATTATTTGACTTTGACTTTGACTAAAATATACGCGATTAATCCGGCTAAAATAGTTTCATTTAATATGTGTAATAATCGTGAAATCAAAAAGCTCATTAAAACAATAGTTTTTCTAAATAAAAATCAAATAAAGTCATAACCAACAATAGTCAAAAATATAATCAACTATGTGCTTTCGATGCTGTAACTTCCTCCATGAAATGTTCGTGCTAGTTCCTTTCTCTTCACAATCAAAATTGAGATCAATATCAAAAACAATAATGCGCCAACGCCAGCCCCGATATATGGTGCATATGATATCCTGAAATCATAATTGATCGATATAACGCGGCGTGTAATGGCGCAGAGGCATAAGCGTGCGATAGAAAGCGCGATAGGTTCTGGGTTCGATTACCACTCCACGAAATGTAAAAGTTTAGTATATTCATTTCCTGGGTTCGGTAGGAAGGCAAAACGCGGCGTTGAGTTCCGCCACTCAGCACGCAATGCCACAATTCAAATTGCGAAAGGTGAGGAACGGGGTGTCTCTCTGCCTACCCTGCTATATGCGGTATACAGCGTGAAGTTAAAAACAAAATCGATATAATATTTTTGAATAATAATCAACAGCAATTTGTAGCAGCTTCACACTTTATTCCGCATAGCAGGGTAGTCAGAGAACCTAGTGTCAAGATACTCCGTTCTCAACTATTCATCTGAATTCGACACTACGCTTTAAGTGGCTGAACTCAAAGCCGAAGACAAAGCGTGTCTTGGAAAAGCGGAAAAATAAAATAATTAATATAAATCAACCCCCAAGTGGGAATCTAATCGATAACCAATCGCGTTTATGGTCAGACGCTGTCCCACTGCATCACTATGGCGTCACACACAGAAAGTCATATAAAATTAAAATACATAAAGATCTTTCTAAATTATAAATAACTATAATATTAATAAGTAATTAATTGTAAATAAAATATTTCTCAGCGGCATGAGTGAGAAAATATCCAGCAAATCTAGATGCTTCTTATTCTTCGCGTAAAAACTATAGAACGAATTTAGATGAAACTTTACTGTAATATAGCCTATACATCAGAATACAGAAGAACACATAGGCTATTTATAAGATTTTGTTTATTTTTTCTATGATATAACTGAAACGCAGAGGCACAAGCTTGCGACTGTAAACGCGACAGGTTGTGGGTTCGATTCCCACTTCAGGAAATATAAAATTTAGTATTTTCATTTCTTGGGTTCGGTAACAAGGCAAAGCGCGGCGTTGAGTTCCGCCACTCAACACGCATTGCCTCAATTCGGCGGAAAGTGGGGAACGGAATTGCTGAAAGAGAATGGAGTGTCTTAACACTAGGTTCTCTGGTTCCCTCTGCCAAAAAAAATAGATAAAAATAACTGAATTAATTACAAATTAATAAACCATTGTGAGGCTATAAAAAAAGTTGGAAAACGTGATCCAAAGTACTATTTACTTTTTCATCGTCCTTCACGTATTCATATAATGGTTCTACTTTAAAGCTTGTTTAGTCCAAAGCAGTAGTGTAAACCGTTATAATTACTTACCATTCATGATTTTCTCTATATACGGCGTCACTTGTCCGATTGTTGCCATCATAATAATCGGTAGTCAGATCTGATGCATAATTATCAGAAGAACTTTCTGTACTTAGATCTGTGATAAATGTAGAACATATTATTCCACAGTCTTCATAACTAAAGCGGTCAGTACAGTCACACGTTGGTGTAGTTACAATTATATCAAATGTTGTTGGTACGCAATATGGTTCCCCTTCAATATTTATTTCATAGCCAGAAAAGCAGTCACAGGTGTCCGGCGCTACACAAGTACCGTAGCCGCATTTAATATTACAAATAGGCTGACAACTTGCTGCGTTATAATGAAATCCTTCATCACAACGGCATTCATTAGGCATGATGCAGGTACCATTCGCGCAATTGGAACATTCAGGGTCACAGGTTCCGTTTTCATTTTTGACATAACCAGGATGACATTTACAAGCATTTGGCTCAACGCATTCTCCGCCCCCACAGTCAAAGTCACACGAGGGTAAACATGAAGTTTCATTTTTATACCATCCTTTGTTACATTGACAATTTTCTGGCGCTATGCAGGCTCCATTGGAACAATTAGAACAATAGGGTAAACATGAGCCGTTTTCTGACTTCTCATATCCAGAGAAACACTCGCAAACATTAGGTGATATACATCTTCCTCCTCCACAATCAACGTCACATCGAGGTACACACATATGTCTATCAGTTTCGTTATTATACCAGCCATCATCACACGAACAGGTCTCCGGATGCATACACGTTCCGTGCGGACATCCGGAAGAACAATATGGTAAGCACAAATTATTTTCATTTTTTCTATATCCATCCCAGCATTCACAAGTGTCAGGGGCCACGCAATCACCATTAACGCAGGTTTCGGTACAAATTGCTTGACAAGTATTATTGGTGACCATATAGCCAAAATTACATTCACACACATTCGGACGGGTACAAGTCCCGTGAGGGCAGCCATTTTCACATATTGGTATACAACGATTCATTTCGAGTTTATAGCCCTCATTACATACACATTTGCCTGGACTCTCACAATGTCCGTTTCTACACGAAGGCAAGCAAATTGGAATGCATTTGAGACTGAAATAGAAAATTTATAGTTATAAATATAAGAAGAGATGATAGATGAGATGTAAAATTGTTTTAATTGTTTTTTTTTCTCTTTTTTTTTTATTCTTACACCTCCGACGTGAATATATTTTTTGCTTTTTATTGTTCTAGTCTTACCTATCTTAATTGCCTATTCTATTCTGTATTATGTATCTATTTTATTTTTACTAATCTACTACTTCATGTGACTTGCTTCTAATGAAAGAGGATTGTTAATTTAAGCATCTTTTTCAGGATCACTTATTTTCCACATAAAGTCAATCATAAAGTCAATCTGGTGCAAATACCCTTCGATTTCCTTTTTCCGATCGAAATTGAGACATTGTCTGCTGAGTGGAACTTAACTCCGCGTTTTGACATTCATTCAAAATAATATAGGTACTACCTACCTAAACGAACTTTCGTCTCTTATGTATCCTGGACAGCATTCACTTGTAGTATATGTGTATTCAATCTGTAAATAAACAATTATTTTGAAAATTTGTGTAAACGCAAACGTAAAATATTTAAAATATTTTTTCTTTAGAAACGCGAAAGAATTGACTTAAATTTTAAATTGGGGTTTTGGATTCATTCTTAATGACTGATTTTTTATATAGGTAGTTTACCGGTGGAAGTAGACAAGAAATAGAAATAAAAATAACAACGTTTTCTCATTACATACATAGCTTCACGCTGTATCCCGCATATAGCAGGGTAGGCAGAGGAAACCGTTCTATCTATCCGTTCCCCACTTTCCGTCGAATTGAGGCATTGCGTGCTGAGTGGGGGAACTCAACGCCACGCTTTGCCTTTGTTATCAAAGTTTCTTCACTCTGTTAAGACATATTAGCGCCTGTCGTGGTGCAGAGGCACAAGCGTGCGTCTGTAAACGCCACAGGTTGTGGATTCGATTCCCGCACCAGGAAATGGAATTTTTCATTTCCTGCGTTTGGTAACAAGGCAAAGCGCGGCGTTCAGTTCCGCCGCGCGATCCGCGGAGAACGGAGTGTCTTAACACTAGGTTCCCTCTGCCTACTCTGCTATATACGGGTTACAGCGTGAAGCTATGTTAAAACATAGCATGGCATTAAGTTCCGCCACACACACAATGTCTCGAATTCGACCGGATATACGTAAACGGAGTGTCTTGACACTATGTTCACTCTGACATCCCTTGCTATTCGTAATAAAACCTAAAGCTGCTTTTTAACAATAAACTTACTGGAATCAATCTACGATCTATGTATGACCTTATTCTCGTCTTTATGCATCTGAAGAAGCAGTTACCCTTGTAAGTTTCTCGATACGTGCGAAAATATGTTGTAGGAGACCACTTATGACCTCTGAAATTTTAAAACAATTAATATAATATTATGAAATAAAACTTCTTTGTAACAAAAAAGCGACACAGAGAGAGACAAACACATACGTCTGGGAAAATGAAAATAATATAAATATAACCATTCCCTCGAATTGGAATCGAATCTACAACCACTCCCGCTTATATTCCAAGCTGTTCTACTGGACCATGGTGGCCTCAAAAGTACATACTTAATATATATATATATATATATATATAGGTAAACAAAATCATGATTAAAATTAGATATACAAATAACTCTCAGTTTAATAAACAAACCCTATAAAAAACACGACGTCATATAGTACGTTATTGAAAATACGTGGATTGTAAATTGTAGGCTTCGGGATATAATTATATTTTTCATCTTTCCTATCTGGTCAGACTTTAACTTCCGCCACTCAACAGAAGTTGCACCAAGAGTACACATAACGAAATATCTTAACACAATTTTCTTAATAACTAATACATACCATGATTTAATGACCAAATCGTAAAGACAAAAAAAGTCATACGGATTACAATTATTTTTTTTTTACAAGAAGAAAGCCGGGTTCCAATAAATTGCACTGTAAAATAAAATTATTACGCATAACTCAAAAACTACTTATCAGATCATAGTCATATATATACTATATAATGAACCACATGAGAAGCATAAGCTATCGTATAAAAAATATCATAAAAAACTGGTTTACAAAGTAAAAAAGTAGCAGTAACACACAAAAAAATCTCCTATCTTTTGAAATTAGTTAAAAAAATGTTAAAATCACTAACGTTTCCCTCTTGGTACAAATTTGACAGCATACACACATTATTAAAGACGATGAAATTACACAAAAACATAATATTTTCATTAATTGAATCATTGTTAGATGGAGTTATATTAAAATGGGTGTTACACAATATACTGAATGAACAACGTTGCAAATGACTACTCATTGATAATAGGATGTCCACAAATTATTACAATTTTAGTATTATTAATATTAAGGCGCCATCGTGTCCGGTTCCGTTGCAAATTACAGTTTGATTTCCGTTAATGGTTTACTTAAAATAGTACTATCTAGCAGCTTCACGCTTATTCGAGCATAGCAAAGAACATAATTACGAGACACTCCATTCTCCACTTTCCCCCCCAAATGGAGTTATAGCGTGTTTCTTTTTTAGCTTCACGCTGTATCCCGCATACAGCAGGGTAGGTAGAGGGAACCTGAGAATCTAGTGTTAAGATACCGTTCTCTTTCAACGTTTCCGTTCGCCACTTTCCGCCGGATTGAGGCATTGCGTGCTGAGTGGTGGAACTCAACGCCGCGCCTTGTTACCGGACTCCGGAAATGAAAATACTAATTATTACTTAAAACTTTCATTTCCTGGAGTGGGAATCGAACCCACAACTTATCGCGTTTACGCTTGTGCGCCACGACAGGTGACACATATTGTGTGTTTAGTGTTGGAATTCAACGACAGGTTTTATCTTACCAGAGTAGCGAAAGAAAATGGAATGCTTTGGAAATTGAACCGGTTGTTTATTTGCGTTTACAATTAAACGCTACCCACTGCGCCACATGGCCTCTTAAATTATTATTATTATATACTTCATATCCCAGCGAACCATTATATTTTTTTTCAATTTGTGATCAATAGTTCTAAAAAAGGAGAAAGTAGCAGCGTCACTCTTTATTCCGCATAGCAAGGTAGACAGAGTGAACCTAGTGATCAGACATTCCGTTCGCATTGAAAAGTCTACCTTCGTGTATTCTCTATATAACGTGACATTGACCAAAAAAATATGTGCTCAACTGGCACGTTCGAAGCGCTATAATTAAAGAACTGAACAAAGAATATATATATATATAGAAATTTGTTTTTTTTGTTTATACAAACCTTGTCCTAACAATAACGAACACAATATAAAAAGAATTATTCAATTTGGTGCAGTCGTTTAGAAGTTATGCTCGTACCCGGCGTTGGGTTCCGTCCTCCAATACCTTATATTCGACTTTCA
>JAKGSA010001008.1:0-25822 GCA_033558755.1 Philaethria dido | reverse complement strand
TCTAAACTATCTATTAAAACTCCTAAATTATTTCTATTATTGGCATACTATATACTTCATATCCCAGCGAACCATTATATTTTTTTTCAATTTGTGATCAATAGTTCTAAAAAAGGAGAAAGTAGCAGCGTCACTCTTTATTCCGCATAGCAAGGTAGTCAAAGTGAACCTAGTGATCAGACATTCCGTTCGCATTGAAAAGTCTACCTTCGTGTATTCTCTATATAACGTGACATTGACCAAAAAATATGTGCTCAACTGGCACGTTCGAAGCGCTATAATTAAAGAACTGAACATAACAACACATATATATATATATATATATATATATATATATATAAATTTGTTTTTTTTTTTGTTTATACAAACCTTGTCCTAACAATAACGAACACAATATAAATAGAATTATTCAATTTGGTGCAGTCATTTAGAAGTTATGCTCGTACCCGGCGTTGGGTTCCGTCCTCCAATACCTTATATTCGACTTTCATTCGATTTTGTAATTTATTAATGGAATCTGCTATTTTCTATTTAAATCTAAACTGCTATTCATATGCATATATATATATATATATATATATATATATATATGTTTAAGCCAAATAAACCTATTTATCACTATAAGACAGCCATTATTAGTAAAATATATGCCAAGTCATAATGTGTAGACGAAGCTACTGGCCATAGAAAGCAGAAATTTGGCATACAGGTCTTAAAATGGGAAATGTCGTGGATCGCAGCCACAAATAATACGTACCAGGACAATACTTACAAAAATTTCATAACAACGTCTCCCTACATCGCAAAAATTATCGCCCTATACTGGAATGGGAATTCACATCCGTTTAAAGCTATTGTTCAGTGATAAATAAGTTATTACTCATCTTTGTTATTTGACACAAATTATTTAAAAAAAGCAGTACATTAATAATTAAATCGCTCACTTTTTACCTTCAGCTAACTAGCAGGTTAGTCAGAGAGAACGGAGAGCCAAAAGCTACATCCCCTGCATACTTCTTTCTCTTCGTCCACTTTCATCAACCTCTTTACACATACATTGGGGGATGTTTCATGCGGGACTATTACATGACCTACCTCCAGTAGTTCTCTTGTATAATATATCTATTTTACGCTTTTTTCACCCCTCATTCTCCCAATGTGCTTAAACCACCTGAGTGTTCTTATTCGTTTTAATATCCCCATTGGACGTATGAAAACATATCGTGTGAGTCTAATTAAAGGGTACACAATTTTTCTATATAAATATCTCTATTTAAAGTTAATTATTTACAATTTGTATATGTTATTCCTCGCCGAAGGCTTTTGAGATTATATCTTTTACTGTTTTTCAGTGAAAACCCTTAAACCTTCACGTTGGATCGTAAGTCCCAGGCACTCTCCAAGCTCCTCTTTCTGTAACGCGATGGATGCCCATGGTGAATCCATGGATTGCTAAAGAGTTTCTTCTCTTCTCGTTATTTAATAGACCAGCTCGACGGTTATGTGTCTCAATAGATAAAAAAACACTCTCATATTACAAAACAGTTTTATTTATTACAACGTACAAACATATCTATCTATAATTACACTGGTAATGTCAAGAGAATGACTCCGATATATAAATTATTATTTGTGTCCGACCGAAAGTCTGGTTTCGGCTTCGGTGGCAAAGGTGCCGAAACTACGACCAAAACCGAAACTATATTACATTCATGAGTTCTCGCCTTCAAAACGACGAGAACATTTTGTGTCTACAGTTCAATATATTTGCTAATAATTTTCGTGTGATTTAATTTGAGTTCGGTAAATTTTATAATAGGAATTCGCATAAGAATAAGTAGTAAACATAAAATAAATAATTGATAAAAAAACAGGTTATTGTGGAAAATTTAACTAAAAGGTATTGTTTAAAAGCATGGTGCCAATAGATTACTTAAAAGAAGCCTACGCTTTTAAAAAAAAATATATATATTTTATAATTTCAATTTGTCACAAAGTGTTTTTTTTTTTTAGTTTTTTTTAACTATTATTTTTTATTCATAATTGTCATCGATTTTTGATAAGTATGCAAAAATTAATCCAACGTTTCAATGTCGGACACACATACCAAGCTTTAAAGCTAATTCAGAGACATATCCCATCTATTTTAAATATTTTTTTTCTACAATGAGGGGTTGATGTATTGACTATCGATAAGCGCAAAATGTCGAAGACGGTATAACTATGTCATTTAATGATAAAAAAATTAAGACTGACTGATTAAAATAACGTTTTCATTATTTTTCTTTCAAAATATGATCCTTGTTTCAGCTTGTCCAGGTTTCGGTTTCGGCTGAAATAGAGACTGTTGCCGAAATTTGGTTTCGGTCGTTAAAACTAATTTCGGTCGGACACTACTTATCATATCCTTAACTACGGATTATTGCCCATTTCTATGCCGTGCTGCCTTACATCTGAAATAAGTAATACTTATATTATCTCAATTTTCTAAGAAAAGAAAACAATACAATTTTTCAAAATAATTTAAGTTTTAACATAAAAGAAAATAGACTTGTAATAAAATTACGAATAACTCGGAAACTACTCTATAGATTACAAAGAACTTTTATAGGATCACGGGAAGTATCAAATTAAATCATGTAACAAAAGAATCTTTAAAATTACTTCACACAGTAAATAGTAATAAAAAAAATACAGTCGCCTGTCGTGGCGCCGAGGCACAAACGTGCGACTGTAAATGCGACAGACAGATTGTGGGTTCGATCCCCACTCCAGGAAATGTAAAATTTAGTATTTTCATTTCTTGGGTTTGGTAACAAGGGAAAGCGCGGCGTTGAATTCCGCCACTCAACACGCAATGCTTCAATACGGCGGAAAGTGGGGAACGAAATTGTTGAAGGAAAATGGAGTGTCTTAACACTAGGTTCTCTGGTTCCCTCTGCCTACCCCGTTATATGCGGGATACAGCGTGAAGTTAAAAAAATAAATAAAAAAGAATTACAGTCAAATTGAGAACTCCCTTCTTTTCTTAAAGTTGGTTAATAGCAACATGAAAGTCATTACAATTTTTTTTTAATATCGCTATTGGTACACTAAGCTCTATCGGGTGACCCACTGAGTGACTGACAGACAACGGACAGCCGAAACTTCTGGGAGCAGAAAGCTGAAATTTATAAGAGTTGAGGATTTCGTGGGTGTAAGGAGCACTAAGAAAGAATTTCCCGAAATTTCTGTAAAAATTATGTGTGGTTTGGTCATAACATAACGATCCTTTATGGGGTACTTAATATTAAGAAAAAAATGTAATAATTACCATAAGCCCTCGCTTTGTACCGATTATATACAATCTTTGTAATACATATGAAAGCTACAGCGACTATAAGCGAGGCTATTAAAATTCCAGCTGCTTCTCCTTTTGACACTTCTTTTCTGACACTACAAATAAATAAAAATACACATACATATATTAGATATTTTAAAAAAACATTACACTTTATCCCGTATAAAAGGGAAGTCGGAGAGAACATCATATTTTTTGCCCGAGGCATTGCGTGTTAATTAGCGGAACTTAGCTTGAGCACTTAGCCATATCAGAGTGGAGGAATAAAAATAATTTAAATATAGTCATCGCCCCGAGCGGGAATCGATCACACAACCAATTTTGCTTACAATCAGATTTTATCTCATTGCGCCACGATGGTCTCTTTGTTATCTTATTAAAAGCCTACACGTGGTTCGCAAGATACGGATCTGCGTAAATTTTTTTCTTTCCTTAACGGTCTATCTCTTTTTTAAGGGTTACAAAATCCTTAATCGTTACCATAATCTCAACCACCACCATTACGGTCTTCCAACATTATGGTTGTGGCATATTTGAATTATTTTAATATTTAAAAAAGTGTTAATCACACAATTAGGAAATGATTTCCCGAAATCCCAACGAAAACGGGAATACTCGAGATTTTAGGGTACACGCAATAGCAGTCGCGGGATACAGCTGATCCAGTACTCCATATAAAAGATAAGAATAATGACGTAGTAATGTAAAAAACATACTCACAGGGTATCTTTGCCTAATGATTCAGCAGGTTTTGATGTAGAAGTCGCTTCTAGAAATCTTGTAGAACTCGTAAGGGTTTTGCCCTTGGCATTGGTTAAAATGTGCTTCGATATATCTTCTAAATTAATATCAGTACTTCTTTCTGTATACTATATTGGAAAAAATTATAATATAATAGCAGCTTCACGCTTAAGTGATATTGTGTCTTGCGAGGCGGAACTCAACACCGCGTTTTGTCTTTCCAAAGCAGGGGAATTAGAATAAAGTAAATAATTCCCTTCTATTTCAGCTTTACACTTTCTCTGGAATAACAGCTTAGTCGAGAGAAGCTACTCAGTTCAAGTTGTCAAAATACTCAGTTATTCAGTATCTGCTATCTAATATTTTAATTGAATTCGGTTTTTTTTAATTATCATATAAATATTCAAATTCAAATTCATTTGTGCATTAAACTTAAGTGAAAAAAAGTTTATTGGGTTAAAAAAGTTATAAATTTGTTGGGTGAAAGAATAAATTTGTAGTTAAAACCAACATCTCTATCACTATCAAAATTATTTTGACACAAAATTATTAATTACCTAAGTACTAGTATGTATTTAAAAATATACAACGAAATTTAACTTATTTTATCTCATTTAATTTAAAATATGTCAACTTACGGGTATATCTGTAGAAGAAGGGATGGTTGTTTCTGTGTCATCTCCAGTTCCAAATCTATTATGCATTGCAGGGGTACCAGTCTATGACAGAAAATAATATATTATTAGAATATATTTTTGGGTTCGGCTGTAGTTTTCGACAGTTTTTCATTTGGAATGGATTGAAAACGACCTCGAGAGGTCCCAGAGTGACCTCAGTTTACCTCCACTTACCTTAAAAGGCGATGACAGAAGTACCTCTACTTCTATGCGGAACGATAACTAATGTATTGAAAAAAACATTGGCAGAAGCTTATTATATCAGACAGACGATTTGAAAGGAAAAAAAAAGACGACATGAGTAATTAAAAAAACAAAACATAAAATTCATGACGTGTTTTTTCGTAGAGAATCAACGTAATTTATTTAATTTAAAATTAATAACACTATTGGGAACGTGAACTGTACACAGTGTACACAGGTTACGATTTTGTTAAACCAACGATTTTATTTTATCTAGTTTGATGAGCTGTTTTGTTTTAGTTTCACGATGTATCCTGCATATAGCAGGGTAGGGAGAAGGAACCTGAGAACCTAGTGTAAAGACACTCCGTTACCCACTTTCCACCGAATTCAGGCATGGCGTGCTGAGTGACGGAACTCAACGCCGCTCTTTGCCTTGTTATCAAACCCAGGAAATGAAAATTTTTCATTTCCTGGGTTTGAGAATCGAACCCACAACCTGTCGCAATTACAGTTGCACGCTTGTGCCTCTGCGCCACAACAGGCGTTAAGTTATGTGTTGATAATAATTAAAGATGTAATTAGTTTACTTACAACATTCGATTTCATTTCCGGAAGACTCGTCATTTCTGTCGTTCCGTTATAAACAGGAGAAAAGGTCTGTAACATAAAATAATGATAATATTTTATTAATACCGCCACGCAGCACGCAATGCCTCAATTCGGCGGATAGGGGAGCCACGGAGAGTCTAAACACTAGGTTTCCTCTGCCTATCCTGCTTTATGTGGGATACAGCGTGAAGCTATGTATGTATTTTTTTATTTGCTCATTACTTTTCAATATCAACGTCGAGTAGAATCATAATCGACTTCACATGATGCTTGTGGTTTGATATTCCTTTCATGATTCCATAATATATTTTAGTATATTTTCTAGTTCTAGTCGGCAAAATGTATTAAAAAATTTTCGCCAGTTTTACGTTTTAAATTTTTAAATATAGAACGGCCCTTTTTACCCGACTGTCAGAGGAGGGTTTTGTTTTTCGCATGTATCATGTATGTTTGTAATATTCTTTATTGCCCCATATCTTCCAAACCCCTGGACGGATTTATATAATTAAGGTGACGTGAGAAAAGTATTTACACTCCAAGTGTTCTTAGATGTGCGCCCTCTAGAGGCAATTACGTCATGAATAAAAACAAAAAATCGTTGATGGATACCGTGTGGAGTATTAATGAAAGGACTTAATATGCACATTTCAAATATACTAAATTTGAAGAATTGTTTCAGTCGGGTCTTTTTGTTCTTTATGAATATGTGTGTTATTAATGGCTAAAATTGAACATACAAGCCCAGTTTTTATGCGATTGTGTCAGTTACTTCGTAGGTCTCTAGGCTTTCTCTTATCTTCATTGGTATTTTAGGAACGCATTCAAAATTGCAGATCAATTCATCTGCCCGGATGAAACATTTTAAATTAAATTATTTTAAAAGGAATTAACGTGCATATTTTGTTATTAGGAAATACGTTTTTGAAAACCCAACGTTTCGAACATTTTGCAGTAGTTCGTGGTCGCAGGTTGACCAACCTGAGATCACGAACTTTCATTTAAAATATGGAAAAATCGTTTTAATAAAATTACTTACATATTTAGTTGGTGTGCCACCAAATTCGTTCTCTGTTGTAGGTTCTGTCGTTGCGAAAGTAGTGTCGGATGTAATCTGTACAAAAATATTAGCTATTAATAAACATTTTTAATTAAATCTAATTATTAATTTTAATAAATAAAATTATTTAATTACCGCTGTTCATTTATTAATTAGTAGGTATACCTACTATAACGGTTATTATATGATCTATATGGCGCAGTTAGGCCATGTGGTGGGTTCGATTCTCACTCTAGGAAATGATAGTATTTTCATTTCCTGGGTTTGGTAAAAAGGCAAAGCTCGGCATTGAGTTTCGCCACTCAGCACGCAATGCCTCAATTTGGCGGAAAGTGTGGAACAGAATTGTAGTAAGAGAACGGAGTATTTTAACACTGGGTTCTCAGGTTCCCTCTGCCTACCCTGCTATATGCGGGATACAGCGTAAAATAAAAAAAAAAGTAATAATAATATATTTTTTTATTATTAATATAATCGTCGTGACAACACGCTGTTCAATGCGAAATAGAAAGACGAAATGAAAATAGCTGGCTTGCTTTCTATGAGAGAGAGAGAGAGATAAATGTTACACACACTACCATGGTTTGACATGTATGTTTATATAAAGTGACATATACATTATACATTGATAGACAACGCGTTGTTAACGCGTCAACAGGAACTCTAGGATAATGTAATATTTGTAAATGAAGTTATTTTAAAAGAATTTAACGCACATATTTTGCTATTAGTAGACATGGGCGTTATCGCTTTTTAGTTGTAACGGTTACATATCGGATATGAAAACTTCATATCCGATATCAAATCCGTTTTCAGATATCGAGTTAGCATTTCGATAGTTTTCGTTACGATTTAGTTTTTATATGTCATCGTCGAGTAGTCGTTACGTCTTGTATGTAGATATTTAATATCGGATATGATCATTTAAATATCGATATGATATGATATAAGAGTGAAAACCGTTTTTAGTTACGTTTTGACATATCGGTCTCATCTCAGTTAGACTAACCGGCGATCACGAATTTTCATTTAGGAAATGTTTCATTTAAAATTTAAAACATGTAAAAATCGCTTAAATAAAATTACTTACATCTGTAGTTGGAGAGGTACCAAAATCATTCTCTGTTGTAGGTTCTGTTGATGACAAGGTAGTGTCGGGTGTAGTCTGTACAAAAATATTAGCTTTTAATAAACGTTATTATTAAAACCATTTAGTCTTAAGTACGAAACTCTAACAAAAATATACCACGGCTAGTTACAGCTATTGCAGGGTTTTAATTCAATGGCCTGCACAGATAATAAGCCACTGAGCATAAAGGAGGCCATTAGGCCCTAAGGCACAAAGAATAAAATAGATTTAACTGAACACTGCTGCTGTAAACAATTAAATTCAATTTTCAATAAATATATATTTGTACAACGAGCAGTTAAGTTCTTCTTTCCATACACATTACACATTTAACTTCTTTTAATTTTATTCCGTACTACTCCAATAATATTTCATATTACATACCCATACTTTAGAATATAAATTTAAATTAAAAATATAAAACAAAGGGCAACATTGGGGATGAGGTTTAACTAAGGTAGTGGCAACCATCTTTTTTTTTTTTTTTTTTTTATTGATAACGGACGGCAAACGAGCAGAAGGACCATACCTTGATGGTAAGTGGTTACTCTTCGCTCATAGACATCTACAACACCAGAGATGTTGTAGATGCGTTGTGCCAACCCAGAGGATACTGATGAAGGGACAATGTAGTAGTCCATCATCAGAACCACCACATTTTGGGAAAGGATGGGTGGAAAGGGGAAAATCTGGCTTACATGCCATCGAACCGGAACACATCATTAGATATTTCGCGGTTCGTCTGACATGATAGTACCGCGAGCCAGTCGGAGGACGAACCTCCTACCACCTAACACCTATCTCAATACCGGTTGTCATTATACTCTATATTTATATCTCGTAATAATTTTGAATGAAATTATTTTAAAAGGATTTAACGTATTTTGCTATTAGGAAATACATATTTGAAAACCTGACGTTTCAAACACTTTACAGTAGTGCGTGATCACACGTAGACTAACCTGTGGCCACGAACTTTAATTTAAGAAGTGTTTCATATAAAATTTAATACATTTAAAATCGCTTAAATAAAATTTCTTACATCTGGCTCTCCACTACCAAATTCGTCTTCTGTTGTAGTTTCTGTTGTTGCCAAAGTAGTGTCGGATGTAATCTGTACAAAAATATAAACTTTTAATAAACGTTTTTAATTAAACCATTTTGTTTAATTACCACTGTTCATATATTAATTGGTAGATATAGCTATAATACTATATCGGTTATTATATGACGTCAACATGGCGCAATCAGGACATGCTTCTAAATAATACAGTAAGTTGAAATTATTAGAGAGAAATTGTAAAATTTATGATTTAAATTTTAAATAGATCTAGTTAGACAAAACGCAGCGTATTACGGTAGCCAATTTTTATATTTGTAAATATAATAAAAATTATTAAATATTTGTAAAAGAAAAATATGCAAAACAGAAGAAACTCCTTATCATTCATTGGATACACCGCTGTATGCTGGTGTATGATGGGTGACGTTACAGGGAGGGGACCTCTGTACAGTACCTAAAAGTTGTGAACCTTGTGTAAAAGCTCGTGTTTTCATCAAAAAAATTGGTTAAAATTAGGATGTTTTGCATTGCATTATACACATTGCTATAAATCCCAATTGCTAATTGCTCGGTTGACCTTCGAGAACACAATATCAACGATACTGGAGGAAGGTGACGTAAAAAGCATGAGGACCCCCCGGAGGGCATGCATGAAAAGGTTAATGACTGTGGACGAGGCGAAAGAGGTATGCAGGGACCGTAGCGTTGGGTGCACCGTTCTCTCTGACTACCCGCTAGAGATAAAGGTGAGGTTAGGTTGCTAATTGTTAAATATCATTCCCATAACTCATAACCATCGTGTTCGTTATATCTTACAGTTTCGCTGGACTGTTATAACTTTCATCAGATGTTCCAGATCTCCAATTTTCGTATGTTAACGGAAAATGCTCATAACGCTGAACAATTTTTGTTAAGGCGCCTTCCTATTATTTTTTATATTTTAGCTGGTCTATTATGGTTTATTATGGTTATCAGGTAAAACTATACAACAAAAAAGTTTCATTGAAATCCGTCCAGTACATTAAAAGACGGATTGGATTGATATGGATTCAATTAGACAGACAGACAAAAATTTTAAAAATCATGTTCTATGACTGTTTTACAACCCTCTAAACTGTTTTTTCATACATATTTTCATTTTACAAAAACATTTTTTTTTCTTTTTTATAGTACTATATTCTATATTTATGAAAATCACAGAATTTATAATTCGGCTCAATTTGGGCATAAATTAGATGTATTTGGTACATATATGTCCTGTAAATAAATTTTAAGATATTAATAAACATATTTTAATAATTAAGAGGATAAAAATAGGGAAGTACAACTATGCTAGTGATTTCCTCGACGTTTTTCCCCTTAAGCTTCCTTCATAACTTAATTTAAATGATGAGTATATAAATAAAAATGATAATAACATCTAATAAGTTGTATAATATTATGTAATACTTTTTATATCAATCAGTGCTATTCTATCACATTTCCCGATATATGGTGGTATAAGTAGAGGGAATTTAATAGTAAGTGTATAAGCTAGAGTGCGACGTAGAATTATATACGTAGAACAGAATGTATCGACTACGATCGAACTATGTTCTCTATACCTACCCTGCTATACGAGTAAAAACTTGAAGATGCTTTTTTAAGGGTATTATCACTAGATGTTGTCATATAAATGCTGTTTTCTTTTTGATAGGTTTTTGTTTGTTTAAGAAAGATGGCAAACGAGAAAGACCCGATAGTAAGTAGTTACTTTCGCCTTTAGATATCTACAACACCAGGGGAGTTATAAATGTGTTGCCGGCCTATTGTTTAGATGGGAGGGGGAGGATGATTCCTCCTGAGTAGCCGCGGCAATCATAAAACCCACATTCTTGGGAAAGGATGGCTGGGAATAGGGATGACCTGGCTTACATGTCATCGAACCGGAACAAATCATTAGATATTTGGCGGTTCGTCTTGAATATTCGACATGATAGTGGTCACGAGCTAGTCGGAGAACGAACTTCCTACCACCTAACTACTGGGATACCCGTCTCTTACGGAACGCTAACTGTATGGAATTGTATTCTAATCCTGTCCCCTCACAATAAAGTTAAAAATAAATTGAATAAAAGATGAAAATTAATTATAATTAAAACATAACATTACTTATAAGTTATAACTGTTATATAATAAGAACACAGTAACTTCTTCCTTTAACAAAATAGTGTCACGCATTACATGTACACAGTATAATATTACATTTTGCAAAAGTCATAGTGATTTTTGAAAAATATATTTTCGAATTCATTACTAAATAATAAAAATAAAAAATATTTCAAAAATACATATATTCTTATTACAAAGCATGTAAAATAACAAAAAAAGGAAAGGCGCGGCGTTGAATTCCGCCACTCAATATTGAATATCTCTAATTCAAGTGTCTTGACACTACGTTCTCTTCGCTGGAAGATGTGGAATATAACGTGAAAGAATAATATATTATAATTACTTTATTTGCACACCTCAAAGAACAAAAGAAACAAACTTAATATATAAAACACATATACAAAAGGCGGTTTTAGGCTAAGTAGCCTCTTCCAAACAACCTATAGATCTAAAAGGAGTCATTGTAAACAGGTAGATAGTGGAGGAAATGAAACATATTACATTCATTTATAAATACAAAACAAAATTTGTTTTAACTAGTCAATTTTATATTGAATTTTACGTATAATAATTATTAAATATGACCAATTAAATTGAAAATATTCTAAAACTATAAAATTATCGATTTTGAAATTACCAATTTTTTCATAATAAAAACTCACCATTAGAACAAGAACTAAAAATAAATAATTGAATACGTTCATTTTGGATTTAAGTTGTGTTCACTACACGAATATAATCAGACTGCCCTGTGCACTACTTTAACCGTCGTACTAATTAGTAATTACCGCACATATATTATTAATTATTGTTAATCCGTTCGCAATTCAGTTTGTGAGGAAAATAAGAGCGAAATTACTATTTTAAATGTATGAATAAGTAATATTTTAATGAAACATGGATATTTTTAATATATTACTTGGCTTTGGCCTGTTTAAATGATGGGCAATGTTGTGTTCTACTTTAGTGATTTCTTTAAATGTTTATTAAAATTTTAACTTAAAAAGTATATAAAAAGAATAATTACATACATACATAAATAGCATCACGCTGTATCCCGCATATATATTTATATAAACCTAGAGTTAAGACACTCCGTTCCCCACTTTCCGCCGAATTGAGGCATTGCGTGCTGAGTGGCGGAACTCAACGACGCGCTTTGCCTTGTTTGTTTGCCAGGTAATGAAAAATTCCATTTCTTGGAGTGGGAATCGAACCTACAACGTGTCGCGTTTACAGTTGCACTCTTGTGTCTCTGCGCTACGACAGGCGAAAAGAAACCACTGAACCAATTCACCAAATTTAGGAAGATAAATGAAGTAAAACAAATAAAGTAAGCATAAAAGCTAGTTATGTGTTATATATTTGAAATATGCTAATTGAGTCCTTTCATTTGACATACCACACTGTACCCATTAAGGATTTTTTTGTATTTATTCAAGACGTAATTGTCTCTAGAGGGTGCCATATTCAATTTAAAATGACGTCACATATCTAAGAACACTTGGAAGTATAAATACCTATCTAACATCGTCTCAATTATATAATTTGGTCCAGCCCATATTACAAACATTTTTTTAATGGATAACGGATGGCAAACGAGCAAAAGGACCACCTAAAGGTAAGTGGCTACCTTTGCCCATGACCATCTACAACACCAGAGATGTTCTAGATGCGTTGCCAACCTAGAGGATACAGATAGAAGGGGAGGACAATGTAGTAGTCCGCTATCGGAACCACCAGATTTTGGGGAAAGGATAGGTGGGAAAGAGGAAAGCCTGGCTTACATGCCATCGAACCGGAACACATCATAAGATATTTGGCGGTTCGTCTTTGACATGATAGTGGTCGCGAGCCAGACGGAGGACGAACCTCCTACCACCAAACAAAAACATACATGATACGCGCGTAAAACATAACCCTTCTCTGACAGTTGGTTAAAAAAAATTCACAAGCGTGTAACAAATGCTTTTGCGTTTTAATATTTTTAAAACTGTTATACATAGGATAAGAATAGAATTTAACATATTGTTTAGATACTTTTCTTTATTTCTAATAAACTTTAAAATGAAAAATTTATAGGTACCTAAAATAAAGCTATGATTTGATATGAACTTTATATGTACATGTATGTAATATATAGTATTTTAATTTATGTAGTAATGTTTTAAGTTACTTTTTAATTACATTTAAATAATTAAGATTTTCAAAAAAAAAAACCGACTCAAGTAAAATGCATTGAAAAGTACAATTGTTACGAATAACATATAAAACTCGAAAACTACTCGTCAGATGTTAACTTGACTTAAACGAGAATGCACATAAAAATACAATCGAATTAAGAACTTCTGTCTTTTTTTTGAAGTTTTTTAGTAGCTCCCTGAGTTCACACTGTTTTTTTTTTTTTTTATGGATAACGGATGGCAAACGAGCAGAAGGACCACCTGATGGTAAGTGGATACCTTCGCCCATGAACATCTACAACACCAGAGATGTTGTAGATGTGTTGCCAACATAGAGGATACAGATGGAAGAGGAGGACAATGTAGTATTCCGTTTTCGGAACCACCACATTTTGGGGAAAGGATAAGTGGGAATGGGAAAAACCTGGCTTACATGCCATCGAACCGGAACACATCATAAGATATTTGGCGGTTCGTCTTTGACATGATAGTGGTCGCGAGCCAGACAGAGGACGAACCTCCTACCACCAAAAACTGTTCAGATAATAATGTTTTGGTAGAGAGAAGAGCGCGGACAGTAGAAGCAAGCGTTACTAAACATTCTAAAAAGGACTCTTATGTCTACTCGTAAGTCGCATGTCTCAAGTACACCTCCAATCTCCTCTGTCCGGCTCTCGCATCCATGGATTCCTATGAAACTGTTTTTTATTCTTAGCAATTTGATGTCTTTTCTCTTATATAGCGGACCACGCAGAAAGAACCTTGTACAAATTCATTTCGTTTTCTAGTATTATATCATAATAATTATTCCACATGCATCTTTTTTAAATTTTTAAGATTTATTTTAATGTAATAGGTTTATTTATCAGGTAGCATACATAATACAGCATACAGACAAACAGCCAAAAGTTTTAAGCATATTTTTGTTTTTATTGCTTTAAAAAGGCCTTTTAACGTCCATTTTAGTCGATAACAAAACCCAATCTACATGTTATATAGCTAACTGTATCCCACGACTTCGTTTGCCTGGACTATAAAATCTAAAATTCATTCTTACCGTTTACATAGGAACTTCGAGAAATCCTCTCATAGTGTCCCCTACACTAAGGACCTAAATGATAAAATTTAGCTTTCTATGTTGTCATGTCAGCCACTGAATAACGTAAGCGTTTTATATAAATTTAGTTGCCGCGTTAACAACGCGTTGCCTACCAATTTATGTGTCACTTTATTTGAGCAAGGATACAAAACCATGAAAGTGTGTATTATTTATATTATTAATTATTTTATACGCATTATTATAAAAATATAATATCATTCTATTTCGCTAAATAAACTATAAGTGTGCCAAGTTTCACGCTCCTTCGTCCGCGTAGTTTTCGTATAAAGGAGTACAAAGTTTTTGCGTCACGTATATATATAGATAACAGTTTTTATTTCCTATAAATCCTTTTTCACGTGTTCTTCAAACAACACGACATTGGCATAGTAATATGTGCTGAACTGGCACGTTTGAAGCGCTATAAATAAAGCATTGAAGTAATAGGTTTTGTGGAATACTTTTTATATAATGCATATATTGCAAAGAGAGAAAGTCGTCATTTCATTATATATGTAGATCAGATGTTACCCATGATTTCACTCTGTTTGACTAATCTGGGCATCTAGGGGATATAAATATATAAACCAAAAAACTATGCACCCCTTGAGAATGGCACACTTTATAGTTTATATAGCGAAGGGCTGCAGAATAATAATATCTTTAAAATAATGCATAAAAAAATATATTAAATTACTAAAATAAATGTAACACACACTGCCATGCTTTGACGTCCATGTTTATATAAAGTGACATACGTTGCTAGCAACGCAAGAAAGCATCGGCGCTAACGGTGATTTTTCACGAGTGGTGGTTCCGATAGCGACTACTACATTATCCCTCCCTTCCGTCTCTATCCTCTAGGTTGGCAACGCATCTACAAACATCTCTGGTGGTGTAGATGTTCATGGGCGAAGGTAACCACTTACCATCAGTGGTCCTTCTGCCTGCCTGCCATCCGTTATCCATAAAAAAAAAAATACATGACACCTGACCATGACACTATACTCTTCATATGTATACACCACTATAGATATTTCTATGGGAGTAAGTCATCCATAAAATGCTGTTTATCAGTATGCAGTTGCTCTCCAGTCTTCTAAGTATTTTCATTCAAAAAATTATAAATTAATATGCATCGTTCCGACGTGAAAGAACGAGAAATAAACAAATACACATTCCTATTTATAACATTATTATGGATTATGACTTAATGAAGGCCAGTTACTATTGCTCATTAAATATAATATGAAATAATAATACCTTATTACTATAACAAAGTCAGAATTAAAGATATTGACTTTCAATATAAAAGTTGAAACGGTTACGTTTATTTTTTTTTATAGCTTCACGCTGTATCCTGTTCATAGCAGGGTAGGCAGAGAGAACCTGAGAACCTAGTGTTAGTGTTAAGACACTCCGTTTTTTTTATGATTTCCGTTACACACTTGCTGAATTGAGACATTGTGTGGTGAGTGGCGGACACTGGTCAACGACGCGTTTTTGCCTTGTTACCATAGCGAGAAAATGAAAATACAAAATATTAATTATTATAAATATTTAATATTCTCATTTCTTGGAGTGAAAATCGAACCCACAACCAATCGCGCTTACAGTCGAAAGCGTGTGCCACGACAGGCTTACGAGTATTTTATTGGCCTATGTTATCAAATGTTATTTTATCAATAATAAATAACTATAGAAAAAAAAACCCGATTGCATGTTTTTTTATTTTCAGTTATTTACACGCAGTCGGGACTTTTGTTTTTTATAATTTCTTTTTATATTTTTTAAACAAGATTCATTGACTTCATTGGTAGGACGTAAACTATAATATGTTAAATTTCTCAATTTTATCATTTCATTTCATTTTGTGTTTCATAGTTTTATTTTTGATTTTGAAAAGTCGGTGGTGCCTTGGATTTGAACCGAGTTTCTGCTTTCGCAGACCGCGGTCACATCACTAAGGCAGAATAACAAAATACTAAATTTGAGTGCTTTAGTATTTCGTCATAACTATGAAAATTAGCGACATTCTCGCTCCCTTTACACATTTTTAAATCGTGATTATATATCTTAAACTGCTCCTTAAAATGTTAAATAATCAAATGAACCTAAAATTCTGTTTTAAATATCTATTCAACGATACCCCACTTAATGCATTTTGTTGATTTTTTTTTCTCTCTGGCGATGTGTTGGAATTTCATTATTATGAATTTCATTATTATGTCATTAGTAGATAGACGAATCAATTGACGTAAAAATCAAAATCTGTTAACGCGTTAGGTCTCTACAACGTTACCTAGGAAAAAACATACATACATAGTCTGATAAGCATTACCCTCCTATGCGTCGCGAAGTCGGGTAAAAATAAAACATTTAAGCCAACTTGCTTAAAAACCTACATTGAACTTAAGAGATTGTGTGTAATGTACTTTGTATGCAATATTTTTATTAAAATAATAATTTGCTAACAATAAAACTATATATAATTTAATTTATAAATAAAAAATAAATAAACAATTAAAAAATTAAAATATATACATTTATATTTTTTTTATGGCTGTAAAGTTACTGGCAGTCTATAATTCACTAAAATGAAAAAAAAAAAAAGAAAAATTTGAAAGCGTCTAGTGTGGACGCTTCAACATTCTGTTTAAATTAATTTTAAATAATACGATTTAAATACATCCTATTTCATATTCTTTTATAAGTTTTTATATTAAAATTAGACGGGAATTGAAAATATAATAATTGTTATATATTCGTAGTGCTAAAATCAGTGAGTTAATTTGATGGTAAGTACATAAATAAATAATATAGGAATATTTATATAAATATATGCAACATGTGTAAATGTTATATTGAATTAACGTATTAAAACGCCCAGAAGGAATTTCAATAAGACAAAACTGATAATTAACAATTATATATTTATAAATTCACCTAAATTACATTAAGTTACCACTTCGTTCAATCTCATTCGAATGACACGCGCTCGTTGACCTTTCCCGCCAAAACTCTCTACCACAGATTAAAAAATATATTAAGATATCATATCATAGTGTTCACACGTCTAATGAAATGAAACATTTTTTTTTTAAATCTTATTTATTACATTTCATTTACTATTTAATTTTCTTATCCGTCCATACTTTTGTATTCAACCTTATGCATTATATGTCATCATCACTATTTATATTTGCTATTTTAATTAAATATAAAATAACGAGATGAATAATAGGGAATTCCATTACAATATACTATAGGGAATTCTATTCGATAACGTAGCGTTTGCCGCCATCTTTGAATATTCTTACTAAAAGGATTTTGTGTCAAAATACATTAAAACATATTTTATTACTAATAATAAAAACAACACAATATTATTTGTATTTCATTGTAAACAAATAAACAAAATAATATTTTTAAGACAATGTTCCCTGTGAGGGGACGGGGTTAGAATACAATTCCATTCCGCCACTGGGTAGCGTCCAGTAAGAGGCGGGTATCCCAGTAGTTTGGCGGGAGGAGGTTCGTCCTCCGTCTGACTCGCGACCACTATTTTGTCAAAGACGAACCGCAAAATATCTAATGATAATGTGTTCCATTTCAATGACATGTAAGTCAGATTTTCCCTTTAACCCACCCACCTTATCTCCAAACCGTGGTGGTTCCGATAGCGGACTACTACATTGTGCCCCCCTTCCACCTGTATCCTCTAGGTCGGCAACGCATCTACAACATGTCTGGTGTTGTAGATGTCCATAGGCGAAGGTAACCACTTACCATCAGGTGGTCCTCTCGTTTACCATCCATTAAAAAAAAGTAGTAATAATTGCTACTAGTGTTAGCATCGTTTATTTATAATAAGACTATTTGATATTATTTTTAAATATGAATACATTGTTGGAGCGTTTACGCGTCGCGTTTATTGTTTATCTACGTTTCCCGCCAATGCCGAGCGCAAAAGGATTATTGCGTCATGCTCTGGAGTGTTAGAAAAGGCGGGAAAAAAGCATATTTTGATTGCAATAAGGATTGAAATGACATAATTAGATAATATTCGAATAAAAATCTTATGTGCCTGAGTCTTTGTTTAATTTGCTGGTGAACCCCAAAATTACATAAAAAAATGGGTTAAGTTTAAGATTACTATACTCGTATATTCTTTTTTTAGCTTCGCGCTGTATCACGCATATAGAATGATAGGCAGAGGGAGCCTGAGAACCTAGTGTTAAGACACTCCAATCTCTTTCAAAAATTCCGTTCCCCACTATATATTTCCCATAAGAATTGCAATTTACTTACATGAGAAAAATAACATTTTACACTGAACACAATTACAATAAATGCTAATAATTAAAGTGTAGGGTAGACATTCAATATTGTTAACTTTGTTCCGGATTAAAAGTATATTATATGTTCTTTATTTATTTATTTAATTTTTATTGCTTTGCATAATATATTATTTATTTATTTTATTATTAGTGTGTAGTTGTGGGTTCGATTCCCACTCCAGGAAATGCAATTTTTCATTTTCTGGGTTTGGTAAGAAGGCAAAGCGCGACGTTGAGTGCCTCAATTGGGCGGAAAGTGGGGAACGGAGTGTCTTAACACTAGGTGCCTACCCTGTTATATGCGGGATAAAACGTATGTATATGTATGTATTTAATTTTTAGTATAGAGATTTGAAACAATTTTTTTTAAAAAGATTTTGTATTAGACATTATAATTATTTAACGTATTTTTTAAGTAATCTTTTAAAATTTCATTTTGGTTTTACCTTTTTAATATCTTTAGGTAGTTTGTTATACAAGTACTCGTAGACACCCTTGGGCATTATAGATTTTGCCGTAATTAATCCGCGGCTTGTATAACTTTATATCATTGGCATTTCCTAATCTAATTTTTGGTACGTCAACTGTAATATATATATATATATATATATATTTGATAAATATTCAGGAGTCCTGTTTCTTTCTATATATATTTAAATACTATCTTTATTTATTTGTTCTGTGCTATTTACAAGGAAGTTTCTAAGTTAGTCTTCGAAACAGAACCCCAAATTTCAATTAAATAAACAATGTATGTTGAATGTGTACCTATATATAAATGCGTGAAGCAAATACTTTGTATCTCTTTTTGCGAAAATTACACGAACGGATGCGCATGAAACTTGGCACACTTATAATTTATGTATCTAAGGTGTGCAAAATGATAATACCGCATAATGCAATAAAAAATATATAAAAATTATAAAATAAATGTTACACAACACTACCATCCGCTTGACATGCATGTTTGTGTAATGTGACATATACGTTGCAACGCGTTGTTAACGCGTCAGCGAGGACACTAGTTTGTATTATCGACTCCTGACAACTTAAAGCGGTTAACGCCGTTTCAGAATAGTGCTGCTCAAAAACTTTTAGGAGTAATTTATTTCGAACAATTAGAAATAATTTAAAATTATCACAATCCTTTATTATTATAAATGTGAATGTAAATTTGTTTGTCACGCTTTTATACCAGAACTACTCAGACGATTATTGTCATGAAATTTTGTACGCATATTCTTAGAGATATTAAAAAAAGACATAGAATACTGTTAATATAAAAGACAAAAAAAAGTGATTTTATTTAATAGATATTCAAAATATAGACCGTACATGACATAAAGTACCAAATTAACGTGAAATTCTTTTTTTTTTAACTTCACGGTGTGGCAGTGCAGTGGTTCTTGGCGCGTTAGCTGGGACAATGGGTGGTGGAGTCCTTATATGCTACGCTACAAATGTAATAAAAACGATGTTGCAATGTGGTGTCTACCGTAAGTAATGATTTCTTTATTGATTTTTTTTAGTTTCACGTTGTATTCCGCATATAGCAGGGTAGGCAGAGGTAACCTGAGAACCTAATGTTAAGACACTCCGTTGCCCATTTTCCGCCGAATTGAGGCATTGCGTCCTGAGTGGCGGAACTCAAACGTCGCGCTTTGCCTTCTCACCAAACCCAGGAAATTAAAATACTACATTTCCTGAAGTGGGAATCCACAACCTATCTTGTTTACGCCGGCTTGTGCCACGATTGGCGTCTAATATTATGCGTACTAATATTTTAAATAAGAAAGGATGTTTGTTTGTCATTCTTTCACACACTACCAAAGGTATATTGTGATTTTTAGAGTGGATATTAGTTGGACTTACAGTTATATACATATATCTGACTATATAACGGTGTCTTTAAACTTGATTTTTAACTACTTTGAAAGGCGGATTATTTAAAACTTTTAACAAATAATCAAGGGTCGATGACAATACACAATTTACAAAACACAACATGAAAATATAGTTAAAAAATAAAACTTGTAGTTAATCAGAAGAACTTTTTACAAAACTTAAACAGTACAACATTTTTGAACTAATTATGAGGATTAATACATAAATTAACAAAAAAAATTACTTTACTTTTTTACATTAGATATTATTTGATCAGCTATAAATACTCTGGTTTTTAATGGTCTAAATTATTTACTTATTAATCAGTTCCTGATCAGAATCTAATTTTCATTGCTTATTTCTTCTTAATCTTTGGTTTAGCTTATTAAAAGTCAATAAAAAACTCAATTTCATACATATCTGCTTCAATTCAAAGTACTAGCTAAAAAGCGCGCCCTACTCCACCTCAAAGGCCAGCAACGCGCCTGTAGCTCCTCTATTGGTGTTACACACACACGGGGCCGTGGAGCATGAGGATCACCTGCATCAGATGACCAGACGCTCGTTGCCTTGTCGACTCCATAAAAAAAAAAACCACGAAGCAAAAATATAAAAATATTTTACTAAAATACAGACGTATTCCATTATATTTTTATATTTAAAATAGCACACCAAGTGATGTCAATTTAAATACAACCGTTTCTTTTTAATTGTTGAATTCAGGTCTCTTTTATTATTTTTTATTAGCGCTGTAAAGTGTAATTTTGGTTTGCGGTTCTTTTGAATTGAGCTTACGTACATGTACGTCTCATGTATTTTCGGTAAGAAGTTATAGAGTAAAATACATACATTAGATTACAAGATTGTTTAATGAGTCAGTTAGCTGACTCGATTGCAAAAAAATACTGTCATATCCGTTAACTGTCCAATTCCGTTCCTGAAGGTTCAAGGTCGGTCGGGATTATAGATAAGTGACCGGATTGCGGATACATGCTATCTATTTTTGATAACTATTATTATTATAGTTATAATTGGCTATGGCTAGGCGCTAACCGCGGCTTCGCTTGTGTGGTCAACGGAAATAACGATAAGTTCATCATACATGACACATGAGTATAGTGCCTTCTTATATAAATAACATTTAATATTTTCATTTCCTCGCTCTGGTAACAAGGCATAGCGCGGCGTTTAGTTTCGCCACTTAGCACGCAATGCCTCAATTCGGCGGAAAATGGGGAATGGAAATGTTAAATGAGAACAGAGTGTCTTAACACTAGGTTCTCTGGTTCCCTCTGCCTTCCCTGGTATGTGTGGGATACAGCGTGAAGCTATAAAAAAGTATATGCGTTATTATAGATCTGCCAAAGTAGATGAAATGTTTTATCATGGTAAAAAGTAGCCTATGTCACTTTCCAATTGCATAACTCCATTCAAAATATCATAGTATCAAGATACGATCCTTCGTAATTGAAATTATTGGCAGTTGCTCACATTAATGTAATAAAAAACGTATGCATACATACATAAATACATAGATTCACGCTGTATTCCGCATATAGCAAGGTAGGCAGAGAGAACCTAGTGTTAAGACACTCCAATCCCCACTTTCCGCCGAATTGAGGCATAGCGTGGTGAGTGGCGGAACTCAACGTCGCGCTTTGCCTTGTTACCAAACTCAGGAAATGAAAAATTCCATTTCCTGGAGTGGGAATCGAACCCACAACCTGTCGCGTTTACAGTCTCACGCTTGTGCCTTTGCGCCACGACAGGTATAACGTATGAATTTTCAATAATAAAATAAGATATAAAAAGAAAAAAAGTAAGTAGAGTATTGTAATAAAATTTAATAGTTTCACAAATAGGTCTTATCTCAACCACTGATTCTTGTCGATATTTCTATATCACATACAAAAACTTATTTACATCTTTGTACTTTAGATTTTAAAATTAAATCGTTTAATATAAATAATTTGAGATTTATTAAGCTATTAAATAAATTATGATTAAACATTAAATGTCACCATTTAAATTATTACCTCCTAACTAATTTTTTGGTTTTGACCCTTAATTTACTTCTATTCAATTTATATTTGTCCTTAAAACAAATATAAATGAGATATCAAAGTTTTTCGTGTTCGAATACTATTTTGCTCGCTAATAACTTTTCGGCTGATTGCTCGTCGTCGTCTTCCATGTTTTCGTAAAGTTCTTCATTTACTAAGAGTATCTGGATGGAGTTCACAGGTCGCATCAATGTATCAGGAAGGGTGTAAGCTTGACACTGCCACTTAGGGGCTCACTCCTATAACGATTAATAAAAAATAAATATTTAAGTAATTATCCGTATTAATATATGTAAATATCAGCCAGATGGGCAGTTTTGTTGGAGTTAAGATTTATGCGTCACAAAAATGCAAAAAATTTTTTTATTGCTTCACACTGTATCCCGAATATAGCAGGGTAGGCAGAGGGAACCAGAGAACCTAAAGCGTTAAGACACTCCGTTCTCTTTCAACATTTCGCGCTGAGTGGCGGAACTCAACGCCGCACTTTGCCTTGTTACCAGAACTAGGATTAATATTTTCTTTCCTGGAGTGTGAATCAAACCCACAACCTGTTGCGTTTACAGTCGCACGCTTGTCGCACAGTCGCCTCTGTGCCACTACAGGCGAAATGCCCATCTTGCTGTATAATTCATTATAAGAACCGATTTATTTATTTCTTATAGTTTAGCTGGTCTATACAAGTTACTGTTAATCAATAAATTAGCATACACAGCTTCACGCTGTATCCGGCATATAGCAGGGTAGGCAGAGGGAACCTAGTGTTAAGGCACTCAGTTCCCCACTTTCCGCCGAATTGAAGCATTGCGTGCTGAGTGGCGGCACTCAACGCCGCGTTTTGCCTAACTATATCCATTATATTGCTTAGACTAACATAATTATTTAAATCCGTGTAGTTGGTCACGAGAAAATTTTGAAAAAAAAATCATATTGTCTTTTTTCATCGCGTTTGATTACTTTTTGGGCGGTTTCGTTTTATATGACAAAATCTTTACCTTTATCACTGCTCTTAGTTTGATATTCTTTGCGCTTCTTCCACATGTGCCCAATCACAATTATAGATAGTGTGAGTAGAATCAACCCCAAGCAACCCCACAGCAACCAGGTTAGCTCCAATCCAGCCAATCTAAAAGTGCGATGAACTTTAAAAACTACTTGGTCATTAGTAAGTGAGTAAATAGTAACAAGTAAATAACTTATTTCAATAAACACTACTTCAGAAGTTGCAGAATTAAATAATGATAAGAAAGAAAAAAAAAAAAAAAAAAAAAAAAATATATATATATATATATATATATATATATATATATATATATATATATAAATGATACTTAGATAACATACTAATGCATTTTATTACTGCACATCATTCTATATCACAAAATATATACAACAGTTTGGAGCAAAAGGGAAGGCTAAGGCATTAGTTAATCTATTTCAATTTTTGGCGTCCATTTCCTGAGATCTTACTTAGCCTAATCAATCGGAAAAGACCATATAAGTATTTGTCCCATTGGGGTTAAATTATAACATACATACAAACATACATAGCTTCACGCTGTATCTCGCATATAGTAGGGTAGGCAGAGGGAACTTAGTGTTAAGACACTCCGTTCCCCACTTTCTGCCGAATTGAGGCATTGTGTGCTGAATGGTGGAACTCAACGCCGCGCTTTGCCTTGTTACCAAACCCAATTTATATAATTATAACAATTTTATCCAATATGAGATGCCTGAGATATTATTAGTCATAGTAATTTATTGATAAGAAGTAGGCAACTAAAATATTTGGAACATAATTGTATCTTATTTCCTAAGCTTATTTAAGTTATATGAAAATGTAGAGAGAGTTGACAAAAGGTACGGAACACGTGTCCGTGTTCGTCCGTGTCCGTGACCACGTGTCAGTGATCAGAATAAATATATATATAACACACATGATAATAAAGAACAAAAACCCGACTGAACCAATTATTTAAATTTAGGAAGCAAATACAAATAAAGTAAGCTATAAAAGCTAGTTATATGTTATATATTTGAAATGTGCTAATTCAGTCCTTTGACATGGTACCCCACACTGTACCCATCAACGATTTTTTTTGTTTTTATTCATAACGTAATTACTTCTAGAGGACGCCATTTTTAATTAAGAGTGACGTCACATATCTAAAAACACTTGGAGTATTAATACCTATCTAACGTTACCTTAATTATATGAATCGGTCCAGGGGTTTGGAAGATATGAGATAATAAAGAATATTACAAACATATATGCGAAAATCTGAGATCTCAAAGAGATCTCAAACAAACGCTTCAAGACGGTTGCAGTTGTACATAACACTTAATAATAATTACTTACTCCTGTACTAGTTAACGCCCTATATTTATAGTGATAATAGATAGCCTTGGCTCACTTTTGAGGCAGCTTCCGATAACTATTTTTGTTATTTTGCTACTTAAATATTGTTAGCGATAAAAGCTTAATTGTCATTTTATTTCCTTAAAAAGTATTTAATTGCCTTGAATCATATGAAATATTTAACTATTTTTTGTACCACCAATCCAAACTAGATATCTCTTATTAGTATCAATCTAATAATAAAATTCATCTAACACATTACATTCGCAGGTCTATTGATATTTATGAATAGAATTTTTCATACATATATTAAGGTTATTTTATCCCATATTTAAGGGTTTAATTTTATACCCACCCAGCCGTTGCTAATACTACTTGTGCCGATTCCGGTTCAACAGGGGGACATAAGCTACGATCTGAGCATAAGATATCACCAACTGTACAGTTTTGCTCACAACAGCTACAATTCACGCTGAAATTTATAAAAAATATTAAATACAGACAGAATTGTAGATATGTACATGAAAATATTTAATAATACAAGCTCTCTTAAAGTATAAAATATATATATTTTTAAATATATGTAATAAATGTATCAAAACAAGAAGAAACGTAAATCACTACTAGACACTTTTGTATACTTGTTCAATTTTGAATATTAACAACATTAATTAGAATCATACAATTACAACAACTTTCAAAGGAACGGTTAGCGATAAAACTTATAATATTTAAATAGTAATTTCCACATTTATACTCACGATAGAAGATCCATACAGGTGCCATTGATGTTAACATAACCTGAGTTACAAGTGCATATCCCGTGGAGATCACAACTTCCATTTTCACAAGTACCTGGACAAGGCTTAAAACACGTAGATGGTTTAGTAGCATTTACGACATATCCCTTCAAACAAGCACATTCGTTAGGACTTTTACAA
>JAKGSA010001007.1:0-132857 GCA_033558755.1 Philaethria dido | reverse complement strand
GAAGATAGGCCCAGGGGGGGTGAGGTACTGTTCAGGGGGGGAGAGGGGAGGGGGGTTGTTTCGTGGGGGTGACTTAGGGGGAGGGGGGTCGTGTGGAGACGGTTGAGGGGGGGAGAGGTTTCGTGTGGGAACGAATGGAGGGGATATTGAAAAATGAGGGGGAGGGAGGGAAAGTGGGGGGAGTGAAAGGAGCTCGGGATTTCAGGGAGATTGAGCCCAAACACGAGGATGAAGGAAAGTCCTGGGCATACTTGAACTGTTTGTGGTGGTCTAGTGCGGAGTCCACTCTTAACGATTTATGCTCGCCTAGTACTATGCACCGTATATTACTTAAAATATCGAGTTTCTACCCATTTTTAAATATTGCATATAGAGTGGCAGGTTTCAATGACAGCCTTTTTTTTGCTAAACGCTTTATCCTACACATAGCAGAGTAGGCAGCCCGAATCAGAAAAGTGTTAAAACTCCTTTTTCTTTTAACTATTTCGTTCCCCACTTTAAGATGAATTGAGACTTTTACGTGTTACGTGAATGGCGGAACTCAACACCGCGCTTTGCCTTGTTACGAGAGCAAGGAAAGGAAAATATTAAATAATATTTAATATTATCATTCGATGGAAATCAAACCCGCAACCTGTTGCGTCTACAATCGCACGCTCGTGCTACTGCGCCACGACAGGCCTCAGGATTTTCTTACCAGGCAAAATATGATAACTTCCCAAGTGGATATTGCCTAACTACAACTATTGTATTTACATTACTTGGTGGTGTTGTGTGAGTGAAATCTACTAGTAATGGGTACCAACAGTGACTCATTGTTATACTACTCTGCAATTGTATAAAATAATGAAATTATTAAATTATTCTTAGCGTGGCAATCAAACTACATTTCTTTCGAAAACCTATTTACAGAGAATAGAAGAAATTCCTTAGCGCACCATGGATTCTCCGTGCGTTGCCGGGTCTACTGCATTGCAGAGGGAGGAGTTTGGATAGTGCCTGAGGCTCTATCCAAACTCCCAAGTCCCAAGACCCAAGACCCTTTTGGGGTCCCACTAAAATGCATCAGACGACTTGGTACAAAATAAAGAAACAGTAATCTATAGTTATAAAAATGCAAAGCCGTTGTAAAAATAATAATTTTTTGACATTTCTTGGAAAGTTATTTTGCGAATGCAGAATTTTTTTTAAAATAATCTATCAATTCTTAAAAAAGACAATTATTTTTTTAAGTAATATACAATATAATACTGTTTTTTACCCTAATAAATGGAAAAAAATAACAGGTGGTCATAGAGAACCTACTGTTATAACATTTCGCATCCACACAACTTTACAGTAACATAACACATAGATTACAATTTATAAAGATTTTGTGTAATTTGATCATAATAATATAGATTTAGTTAAAAAGGGGGGTTAGAAATAATAAATATGATTATGAAGCTAACAAATTGGTATCAAAGACAAACGATTTTACTTTTTTTATCCTGCATATAGCAGGGTAGGCAGAGGGAACCTAGTGTTAAGACCCTCCGTTCCTCACTTTCCGCCGAATTGAGGCATTGTGTGCTGAGTGGCGGAACTCAATGCAGTGCTTGACCTTGTTACCAAACCCATGAAAATTACTATCTTTGTCTTGCAGAAGCGAGCTATTCGTGCAATCTATAACTTAGGCCCTAAAGATTCCTTAAGACAAAAATTTAAGGATATTAATATTTTGACAGTTGCTTCTCAGTACATCTTTGAAAATGTAATGTTTGTTAAGAAAAATATTAATAGTTTTACAAGAATTGGCGATGTTCACAATATAAATACAAGGAATAGGCTTAAACTTGCAGCGCCTGTAACTCGATTGCATCGAGTCCGCAATTCTTTTATGGGACAGTGTGTATGCTTTTGCAATAGGATCCCAGAAAACGTCCGAGAATTTTCCATTTCATTATTTAAAACTGTGAAAAGACGTTTGTGTGTTAAATTTTATTACCTAATTAGTGATTTTATAAATGATTACACGCCTTGGGAATGAAATGCTCGCTCCAGTCTGTTTCAAAGGTACCATTGTCAGTAAAAATATTTGTAAAGCATTGAATTATGAGAAAAAAAATCTCGCCGAGTTTCTTGCGCCGGTTCTTCTCAGGTCCGAGACATTAAATTTAGTGAACTGGTGGTAAATTATTTGACATTCAAAAAATGAAGCATGTAACTTCTTATTTTGAATAAAATTATTTGACTTTGACTTTGATTGAACTTATATAATTTCTGGAGTGGGGATCGAACCCACAACCTGTCGTGTTTACAGTCGCACGATTGTGCCTCTGCGCCACGATAGGTGTTAATTTTACTATGATATGGTGATTTCGGAAACGGCGCCTACACCCAAAAATTTTGGCAAAAAGAGGAACAAATTTGGAAGTATGTAAAAATAATAAAACAAACAATACATCTTACGTATCAATTTATTGACTCCAGCGTATGTACATTACAACAACAAGCACTCCAGTAAACGCCAATATTTTGTAAAACTGTAGAAACTATTTCAATAAACACATTTAATTTAGTACCTTAGGTAGGACTTTTTTAGTTTTTCTAGATATTTCTATGTGTCAGTACTGGCAGTGATCTCCGCTGGCGTTTACATCGATCCGTTTACACTTATTTAATATCGATATAACTTTTACATTTAATTAATTTTAGTTATCAATTGTATTGAAGATTGTATTTTTATTCTGTCTCAGCGTGGGAATCAAAAATCATATAAAAAAGTACAAATTTAATAAATTTAATTTCAAAAGCTTAAATTCAGACTATAATTTTCTGTAAAACAAAAAAAAAGTCCTACAAACAAACTTGCACCAGGCGTGAATAAGCAGATACACCGTAAATACATACTTTTCAGGGCAGGCAATTTGAAGTCTCACATATAAATTCTACTTTAATGACATTTAAATACTTTTTAGCCTGAAAGTGTCTGATTTGCTTGATTTTTTTTATATAAGTCATTTATTCAGTCTGTTGATAAAACTCTAATGCCGATAAACATATAAAAACTTGTACATACAAATCGACTTATCCACTTATTCACAACCTAGTACGAAATTTAAAAAAAACCACTGAGACGATCAAAACTAACAATTCAGTCAAAAAAAACTAAAGTCAACTAAATGTAAATACCGTCTTAAATTTAATGAATACGCGACTATTATAGTATCGTAAATATATAACACACATATAATATTGTGAAACGCAGTAACGTTTAGGAATCGCTAGTTAAATTAATATAATCATTATTTGTATGTATGAGATAATAATAATAAATATAAATATATATATATATAGGAAAATCGATACTATCGTGCGATTATTAATAATTTAAAAAAAGAGGTAAAAAGAAAAAAAAAGTGGGATCACAAAAAAAATATAATTATTAAATATTTACATTTAACCGAGTGACTAATAATTATAATAATTATTTATGTAAATTTAAATACACCACGTGGTAACCTACACTACTGTATCACTATTATATTTATAACATTACCGTTACCAAAAAAATATATTAAAAAAAAAAATGAAAAAAAAAATTAAACTTAAAACTTATAAAGTAATATAATATATACACTAATACTTGTATATAAAATAAAAAAAAATATGAATATTTCAATAGTAACGGTAACATTATATTACAAACTAAAAAAAAAAACATTTGGATAAATCACAAAAAAATGCTTCATTGATTCAAAAAAAAAATAGTTGCAAAAACCTCTAAGCATAAGCTATTAAAAAGAAAAACAAAGAAAAAGACGGTTATTATAGAAAATAGCCAGAAAAAAAAGCTCAAATGTTAGGCATATGACAAAACTTTATCAAAAATTGCTCATAATAACTAGTAAATATGAATAAATACATCTTTGACTTAACTGAGACCAATACAAAAAAAACGTACAGTTATTTTTTTAAATTTTAATATATATAATTTAAATCTAGTCCTTACTTTAGTTATTAATAAGTATATTTGTATGACGTTAGGGCGAAAAAAAAAATAGAAAAAAAAATACAAGCACCAGTTCCTTAATGTGCGAATCCCAAAAAAGGATTTCTAGGCAAAATATTTCAAAAAAAAATCTAAATTAGGCATATTTCTATTCGAGTAAAAATTTTGTATAGACACAAACTACATAAAGTGCTGACAAATGACGTCACAAAACTGCAAAAGAAAAAAGTACAAAAAAAATCAATTAAAAATCCTCTATGGAATGATACATCAGTCAAATGGTCTTACAAACTACATTTACTTTAAACGACTGCGAAATAAAAAATGCAAAAAATATAAAAAAGTGTAGACAGATTTTGATAAAAATCTATCGAAAAGCAGTGTTATTTAACCGCAGTCTTTTTTTCTAGAAGAAATGCTTTTATTAACTTAAGTGTACTTTCAACAGTTTATTGTGTATTCATATTATTTAATATAGATTGTCGGGTGACACTTTACTATAAAAAAAATCACTTAAAACTAGTTTGGCGTATGTTCATTAATGAAAATGGAATTATATATGAAAATGAACTAATAATAAAAATTATTTAAATGCAAAATTAGTATCACCATTAAAAAAAAATAAAAATAAGATATTTAGGAATAAGCTGTTTAAATCCCAGCCTTTGCCTAAATTTCAAATATGAAAAAGAAAAAAACAAGCAGCATAATTATGACAGCATAATAAAAATATCAATACAAAATATACGGAATGCTGTGAAAAGTTAATACATTAACAAAAAAAGAAACATGGAAGACTGCAAATGGAAAAGCCTTCTGAATCAATAAGAAAAATAAAATCACCCGACAAAATATATTTTTTTAAACACTTGTAACTTACATTTAAATCTAAATATGGGAAATGGCAACACAGATTATAAAAAAAGTTTAAATAGACCGTTAATATTAAAAAAGAGGTTTCATATATAAACCTGTGTTGCCACAATCACGATAGTCAATAAATATAATAATACTAGATATAACTTGACACTATTAGATTATTACACATATTTTTTATCTGTTGAGATGATGATTTTTGAACGAGTGTTGCTATTTAAAAAAAAAGGAAATATTAAAGAAATGAATAATAAATATTATAAAATGCACAGATTAAATAGATAAAAGCAAGAAAATATATGAAAAGAAAAAAAATGTTATAATCATTCAAAAATCATCAAGTTATTGTATATGCCTTACACACTGCGTACACATTAATACGTATCCGAATAAATATTTTTAAGTATAAAATTAAAAAAAAACACAACACGCTTTATGCTTCGTTTCGTGCGCAGTATTATTCTTACCAATAATGTTGCCATTTCAATGATTACCGTATAATAATTACTGGTACCACTGATTACAAACTTTCGATACTGGCAACATTTGTTTACTTCTGTCACAATAATCAGACAACACTGGTGAACTTCATTTATTAATTATATATAATAATAGTAATAACTTGGGGCTATAGCGTTCATAATTTCCAAAAAAGTGAAATATTCATAGAAAATTTGAAAATTAGGCATTTTTTTTAATTATTTCCAAAATCATATTACTTACAATTTCCATTTTTTTTCCATTTATAAAAAAAGTATATATGTATGTATTGTACATATACATAACCACCCTCAGAAGAATAGTGATATAACTCAAAAGTTTCAAGACAATTTTTAAGATGTAGTGTCCCCGTTGACGCGTTAACAACGCGTTGCCTAGCAACGTATATGTCACTTTTATTACTTTACTTCCATTCTAAGGGTAGCTACATACATTCATATTTAACCTGTTAACGGATATAAACTTTTTGTTCCAGCTACAGATTGCAAGAACATGGAAATTCTTGTCACATCGTCAATATGATGGCATATATGTAACCACTTTAAGATACACAGGACAATGTAGGACGTAACGCCTTCAATATATTACGATTAATTTCCATGACGAAAAATGTCGTCATAGTTATTGCAGTAGGCTTTTATGTATGACGTAATATTTCGTCATGTCCCGTTAACAAGTTAAGTATATATGTATGTATGTATGTACGTATGTAACATACACACTAGGTATCGTGACCTAGACCTCTTGCTGGACGTCCACCTGCGTTGTCTGTGGCGACTAGTTTACCTGCGTGCGAATTCCGCTTTCATAGCTGTAATAAAAATAATATATTATTACTATTAAATAAATGGAAATAAAATGAAGATGTAAAATAGTATAAATAATTGTCAATGAAAAAGGACAATATTTTTTTTAATTGTGTTTTGTATGTGTGTGTGTGAGAGTATAGGACTGAGTAGCTGAGCGAGTGTGAGTGATTGAGTGAGTGTGTGTGAATGAATATCTGTAAATATGTGCGTATACATGCGTAAGTTTGCAAGAATGGGGACCGAATGAATGTGGTTGGGTAAGTGTCACTGAAAAAGTGTGTAAGTGCGAATCACTGAGTGAGAGTGACTGACTGAATGTGATTGAGTGAGTGTTTGCTGTACTCACTGTCTTGTATGTCTCTCTTCATGTACGCTACTTGCGTACACATGAGTTAGAACGTGTCTATATTTGAGGAGTGTGTATGTATGAGGGGGGGTAATTGAGAGGGAGGGTTGTTTGAGGGAAATGGGGCGTTTAAGGGGGAGAAAGTGTCTGAGGGGGGAAAGGCTGGTTTTGGAGGGGGTCTGTTTAATGGGGAGGGGATTATTTGCTCACCGTCTAGTATGTCCCGCTTCATGTGCGCGACCTGCGCGCGTATCTCGCGCAGCACGTCCTGCTTGAAGCTGTCCCACTCCGCGGACGACACGTAGCCGCTCTCGTTACCGCCGTTCACTTGCTATAACATATAACAGCATACAAATTCATAAATAAACACTTTTATATATATAAAAATTATTGAATTTAAATAACATTTGTCTACTTAAAATACAAACATATTTTTTTCAATACCAAACTTTTTTTGAAATAAGAATCGCCCTAGAAATCACCATACTATACAAGGCCCCCTTTACACAGGGGGCCCAAAGATCTATACGTGATTTTTTACATGCACTTAAAATATTAATTTGTGGATAGAATTGCGAAAATAATTTTTTAAATTGTAGAGGCAAAATTTTATAGTTACCTTAAGTATAGTTTCTTCGCTCGCGGAACCAAACCGCTTCCTAGCGGCGCGAGGGGACTGCGCTGGCGCAGGTGTCTCGGAGTTAGCTGAAAATAACACAAATGTTTTTTTATAACTATTTTATTTTAACTAGCTATTTGCGTGAACTATAAACCTAAAACCCCGGATTTTTTAGTTTTCCTGTAAATTCCAAAACATCCTCTTAGTGCTCCCCTACTCTCTCAAAAAAAATCATCTTTCTATGGAGAGTGATTTCGTCTGTACGTTATATGTCAGTCACTAAGCATTGTAAGCGTTTTATATAATATATATATTACAATATTTCATATCATTTTTTTTTCAGCTTCACGCTGCATCCCGCACATGGCAGGGTAGGCAGAGGGAACCAGAGAACCGACGTGTTAAGACACTCCGTTCGCACTTTCCGCCGAAACTTTATTTTCTAACCTTCTTAAAACCACTAGTGCGGACTGGCAATAATTTACCATAACTTACCTGATTTGACAATCAGGTAAATTCCTGATTTGACAATAAGGTAACTTCGGAAGAGTATAAAATTTAGCATAGTTAAAGTTTTTATCTTCTTTTTTTTAGCTTCACGCTGTATCTCGCATATAGCGGGGTAGACAGAGGGAACCAGAAAACCTCATGTTAAGACACTCTGTTCCCCACTTTCCTTCGAACTGAGGCATTGCGTACTGAGTGGCGTAGTTAAAATTGGGGAACATAAAGATAAATGTTACACACAGTGACTTGTGTTTATATTAAGCACACTTGTATAAAGTATCAACAGGGCGGGGCGACTTTTTTTTTTTTTTTAACTTCACGCTGTAACCCGCATATAGCAGGGTAGGCAGAGAGAACCAGAGAACCTAGTGTTAAGACACTCCATTCTCTTTCAACAATTCCGTTCCCCACTTTCCGCCGAATTGAAGCATTGCGTGTAGAGTGGCGGAACTCAACGCTGCGTTTTGCCTTGTCACCAAACCCAAGAAATGAAAATACTAAATTTTACATTTCCTGGAGTGGGAATCGAACCCACAACCTGTCGCGTTTACAGTCGCAGGCTTGTGCCTCAGCGTCACGACAGGCGACTTGTAATTATAAAATGAATGCAAAAAGCCTAGCATATAGTTCTTGCGCAGCTGCTGTATACATATACATATATTATGCATTTCATACATTCTATGCAATGAGCGGAGCCAAATTAAAGATAATTTATCATTGTACATGAATATAATATAGTTTTCCTTAACAGTATAATTTTGAATTCTAAATAGTAGGAGACATAGTTAACCATAATATTTAATGTAATAAATTTATGTTTTTTTTTTCATTGAATTAAAAAGAACTATAGAGTAAAAACAAGGGTGGATTTATCTTTTGAAAAAAATCACATGTATATATATTTTTTATGAACAAGTTTTAACTATTGTAACTGACAATTACATCTCATCGTAATAAGTACCGCCATTTTGTATCTCAATATAACAAAATGGCGTCTTCACAACTTCCATTCAAAATTACATAAAATACATATAAATAACAATAAAAAAAATAATAAAAGAAGCATAAAGCCTGCAAACTCACGGGTATTGTTACCGTTACCGTTGCAGGCTTGCGGCAGACGGTGAGGCAGAGTGGCCGATCTCTCCCACGACTTCATTGGGGTGGAACTGGCCGAACTCTCCGTTGAGGACTCCTGAAAAAAGTGAAGAAAATGGATGTGATAGTAACGGGTTCAAATGTAAATTAGGGTTACGTTGACATTCTACAACCCAAATCATAATAAAAAAAATAGTATAAAATATTTATTATACATGTATTTACAAATCTGACATAACATAGGACAACGGAGTTATACGTCCAATCACCTCTCGGGGATTAATCGATTTTATTAGTAATCACTTACAAATATATAAAATTATTTTCTTTTCCCTGTTCTAGTTTCCAACAAATTTATAAATTTACAATATAGACATCCAAACACATTTCCTATATTTTAAATTTAAGCCCATTAAATTTTTATAAGTAAAATTAATACATAATCACAAGGCCCCCTTTCCCCAGGGGGCCCCAAATATAAAAGTTCCCTACCTCATTTCTGTCTAAATGCGCGAGATGCGCACGTCGTCGCGCTAACGTGCGTTGCATTTCATGCATCATGCAGTGTAGATTTCCACGTGCATTCTGATTTGAGGGGGCCTCAGAGCCTCCTGGAGGAGAGGCCTCGCCCGCTGGGCTGCTGCTTTGTTGTTGCTGTTGCTATTGAATCAAAAGATAAATGATTATTTAAAGTAAGCATGATTATTTTTAATGTTGTAGATGAGAAATAAGAAAATAAGTTCAATTGCGACACAACATAAAAGTTATTAATATTCTGTTTTAAATGCGTGCTAGGAATATCGTGAATAAATTAGTAAATCGAAAATATTTTTTTGTGAACCTAACACATGATAATTCTGCTTTCATTTTATTTAACAACAATTTTTCTTGAACGTTTAATTATTTAAATTAAAAGTTGTATTCACTAATATATTTACTCTATTTCTTCAAAAAAAAAAAATTAAAAATTTATATTTAAAAAAAATTGTATTCAAATATACTTATTAGTGGAAACAACTATGCACATATATTTCACACGGAAGCCCCACCACTTCCACAGCTCACCTTAGCTTGCCTCTTGAGCCGGGCCTGCTGCAGCTGCGCGGCGAGGCCGGTGGGGTCTGCGGGGGGCTGCGGCGGCGGCGGCGGCGGAGGGGGGCCCGCGGGCGACGGGGAAGGGGCCGCCGCGGGAGACGGCGCCGCGGGGGGAGACGCGCCTGGAGGTGGGGGCGGCGGAGGAGGCGCGGGGGCCTGAGGTTGCGGTGGGGGCTGCTGTTGCTGAGGAACATATTAATATAATGATTAGTGAATGAAATAATTTTAAGGTTTCGCATTGTAAGGTAGACGGATAAACTTAGTGTCATGACTCTCCGTACATTACGTAAGCTGTATTAAGTGGCGGAACTTAATGCAGCTTCTTGTCCAAATCGAAAAAATTAAAATAGTTTAATATTAATATTATCATTCCTTTGAGAGAACAATGTAGCCTGAACCAGTTTAAGAGTCATAATAAAAATTGGTAGTTATATATTGTAAGATACTAAATAACAGTTTTTTTTTTAATTAGTATAAAGTATTAAATTATAAATAATTTTTGTATAATTTTAATGAAAAAAATGAATATATAAATACCATTGGTGGAGGCTGCGGTGCCGCGGGTGGTGTTGGCGGCGCTATGGGACCCTGCAAAATAAAAAGAAAAGATTTTATTCAATTTAAGTAATATTCATTAAAGTATTTACTTATGAAGGTAATAATATATAATTTAAAGCATAAAAAAGAAGATATAATTTATTAAAAAAGATTTTTTGTAATAATTAGAATGCTGTCAATTTTTTCTCAATGATTTTAATTGACATATGTCTATGATATTTGGTTTCTTCTATGATTAACGTCATAACAGTGGCAATATAAGTAATGACATGAAAACATGACATAATAGTATTCAGTGTGTGACGGTAACATTGACATGACGTGATAGTGTTTAGTGTATGACGTTGACAGTGATATGACATAACAGTGTTTTGGTGTACGACGTTGACAATGACAATGATAATGACACGACGTGATAGTGTTCAGTGTGTGACGGTAACAATTACATAACGTGACGGTGTACAGTTCAGTTGTTTAATTATGAACAGTACGCAATGTGTGACGTACGTTGGGCGGTGCGGGCGGCGCGGGAGGCGCGGGCAGGTTCTGGTGCGGCGGCACGGGCGGAGGCGCCGGGGCTCCTGTGGCGGCCGACAGCGACATGTTCGGGGGCATCGGCGCACTGCAAAAAATTTATTTTTCTTCTTACATGTCCCACTTAGTAAACTAGTCGGAGAGAATATAGTATCAAAACATTCCGTTTTACACTTTTATGTTAAGAGTTTAGTGGTGAAACTAAACGCCACGCTTTGACTTACCAGTATGGTAAAAATAATTTTAAAAAACATATAATAATACTATACGAATGGGAATCAAACCCACAACCACTGGCGTAGGAGACGATATTAGACGATGTCCAACAACATCGGATGGAGCTATTTTTATTTAATACATATATATAAACGTCACAAAACATAAAAATACTATGAACATATCCATATACCTATTAGTGCGATGATGTCCGTGTGGAGGCGCCGGTGCATGAGGCAGCGTGTGCACACCATGAGGAGGGGGAGCGGGAGCGGCCGCTGCGGCAGTCGCTTGCTAAATTAGGTAAAACATATAAATGAAACTATTTTTATTTTAAAAGGATTAATTGGGAATATTTTAGTAATCAGAAATCAGCTTTCCAAAAATGTATTGCGAACACTAAAATATACGCGATTAAATTAGTTAAAAATCGATTCATATAATAACCATCGTCTTTCTTCAAGTAAAACTAATACAAATAATTACCCAATTGAACAGCTTGAAAGATAGAATAGATATTTCTATCTCTCAAGCTACTGAAAAGAACTACTGAACAGATCTAGATGAAATTTTACAGTAATATACCTAAATTAATTAACTAAAACCATTCTCCTGAGTGGGATTCGAACCCCTAACCGTTTGTGATTACACTCAACCGTTGTTTTTAGCCACAATTAGCCCAGTCCATAATTTATAAACATTTCGTGTAATTTAGCCATAATATAACTATAAGTATACAAGATGTTTTTTTCATGAAATATATAATTATACTAACAAAATTACACAACCTAATAATAATAACTATCGACTAACCGGATGATGGTGATGCGGCGCGTGATACTGGCTGGTCGGCTGATGTGGGTGATGTGGCTGATGTTGCGGCTGGTGTTGTGGCTGGTGTTGTATCTGTTGTTGTATCGGCTGGTGTTGTATCTGTTGCTGTATCGGCTGTTGTTGGTGGTGCGGCGCGTGGTATTGCGGCTGTTGGAGGATGGCCGCGTCCTCTCTTGTCATGGTTCTAAAAAAACGATTTAAAAAAATATTTAACGCGATTGGATTTTAATTTTTTAAATACCGTATAAAGTAACATATGCCATAATTAAAGAACTAAACTGGAAAGCAACATATAGAACTTTCGAATTTATACTACTAATAGTATAAATACGATAGTTTGTGAGAATGGATAGGAACTAAAAAAACCTAGCGTCAAGGCACTCCATTCTCCACATTCTCCATTCTCCACAAAAACCGAAGAGCCTAACACACATCTCACTGTATCTGAAGACCGGAAAGAAACATCATTTATAATTAAAATTACGAGGTACGAATTAGTATACTCGTATAACTAATAAACACTTATCCAAGAATATCTATTCAAAAGTATCTCAATTCAACGAAAAATGAGAATGGAAATCTTAAGAGAACGGAGTGTCTTAACACTAGCTTCTTACCCTCTGCCTACCCTGCTATGTGCGGCATACAGCGTGAAGCTAAAAAAGAATACATTTTTTCCAAGTTTCCCATAGCAACTAAATCTCACCTGTAACCCATATCTTCATCATAATGTGTGTTATTGTGTCCATTGTACGGGACCGGCGGGTTGGGCGGCTGGGGCGGGGGCGGCGCCGTGTTGTTCACCGTTTTGTTTGCTAGGATCTGGAATATAATGTGAATTTCATATATATTTTTTCATATAACAAACCATTGTTTAGTCTGGAAAATATATAGGTCGTCAGTACTTTCTTCTCATGCGTTTTTAACACTATTTTTACCAACAGGGGTCAATTGACCCCATTTCATTCGAAAAATGTAGGCTTTTAAAAATTCTCGGTATAAATAGTGTTAATTTTACTAATAAGAGTTATTAACTTCACCAAATCTATCAATATACGAAAGTCTTTCGTATATTCTCATATCATAATATGATCTATGAGAAAATACTTCTAAACGTGTTCTTTTCAGTTTCTTTTTTTAAGCGAATTTTAGTATTAACTATATATGAATAACAAATGTTATTCATTTTTACATATATTTCGAGTTTAGAGTTCAACAGAGGGAGTCTTTTCATAAACTTTAAACCTTGTGCTTCCTTTTTTAACTTTGGCTAAGCGGGTTGGTGAAACAAATAAAATCTATTGCCTATATCGTTCGCTTAGGATGTAAATCTGGTAAGTCCTGTTTATGTCAAAAATTTAAAAATACATGTAGCTTTACTTATAGCGCATAAGTAAAACTATCTAAACAATATTTTCAAATATTCGCGACTAACTCCATGTAAGCCTAATGTAAAAACGGCTTCACATAAAACACAATTCACATTTTTAAGAATATTGCCATTTTGCGTCTGAGAAATTTACTAAGTACTTGTGTGATTAACACTTTAAAACTTTAAAAATAGCAGATACTAGTTACGACATAGTGGCGTCAGTAATGTATAGTTTATGCGAAAAAAAAAAACATTAAGAATATGTCACGGTCATATTGCTAATATGAATATTAATATAATTAATATCATTAATAAAGAAAATGTCATTTATTCATAACCAAAAGCACAAATTTATTTTAACCTTACTTTATCACCAAAAGAAAAAGAAAAGAAAAATATAGCAACATATAAAAATTTCAACATCGCGGGACTCGAACCCGCGCCTCTTGGGTACTAATTACAATTACGAATTAAACCATATATTCTTATCATCATTGAAATTCATGTACGTTTTTTTAAATATATTTTCTTTCCTTAGTATGTAAATGACGCTCAAAAAACGACAAGCTAAGTAGCATATTATTATAATAAATACAATTATATGCAAGCATCGCTTTTTCCCGTATAGAAGGTTAGTTAGAGAGGATCTTGTTGAGTGACGCAACTCAACGCCGCGCTTTCCTAACCTAGATCTATATATAATCATTCCAAGTACAAAAAGTGGAGAACGGAATTGTTAAAGGAGATCAGCGTGTCTTAACACTAGGTTCTCAAGTTTCCTCTCCCTACCCTGCTATATGCAGGATACAGCGTGAAGTTAAAAAAGAAGTAGGAATCGAATCCACAATATGCTAACACAGTCCCACTGGGCCACGATGGCCTTTTGAAAAATACATAATAAAACAAAATGACCGTGACATTAAAAGTTTAATAGAAAAAAAATCAATTACAATTTCAAATAACGATTTGGTCCCAGAGTTTTGACCAAAAAAAATACATTGTACGACCTAATTCCGCTTCAAAGTCATTTCTGGTGAGCGAGTACAACCTTTTTGTTTGTTTTTTGTCTGTCAATAAAATTGTATCATATACTTAATGATCTTTTGGCATTCTTTTTTAAATTTCCAATAAAATCAGAACTTTATTTTTTTTATAGCTTCACGCTATATCCCGAACATAGCAATATAGGCAAAGGGAACCAGAGAACCTAATGTTAAGACACTCCATTCTCTTACAACAATTCCGTTCCCCACTTTCCGCCGAATTGAGGCATTGCGTATTGAGCGACAAAACTCAACGCCGCGCTTTGCCTTGTTACCAAACCCAGGAAATGCAAATACTAAACTTTACATTTCCTGGAATGGGAATCGAACCCACAACCTGTCGCGTTTACAGTAGCATGCTTGTGCCTCTGCGTCACAACAGGCGTTAGAACTTTTTTTTATTGTGTACTTGTAAACCCATTGTCGTGTAAAATACTCGTTTTAAAATGACACTTTATATAAAAGTGAATGTCAAGCAAAAGTATCAAAATCCTTCACGTATGAATATAATAATTTCGCTAGATGTAAGACGATCATACGAACACTTGGTTCATACCCTTTTCCTTATTATTGTTATTCATGTATTTCATATTAATATAAAAGCCTCTAAATGTTTAGCCTATTTCCTTCCTTCCTAACGAAATTCAACATCACAAAAAATAAACACATTTTAAATATAAAAAATAATTATAAACTGATTAAAACATAAATAAATGAATATGAAGGTGATAAATAAATTTAATAATAAATTATAGAATAGAATAATTGAATAATAAATTATAGAATAGAATTATGATTACTTTTTTTTTTACCCGCATGTATCCATGTATCCCGCATATAGCAGGCAGTGGGAACCTGAGAACCTGAGAACGTAGTGTTAAGACACTCCGTTTCCAACTTTCCGCCGAATTGAGGCATTACGCGCTGTTTTACATGTATTAAATTATAAGTTTAAAACGTACTCTTCGTTTATTTTTAAATATATCAAAATGATAAGAAGATTGCAGATTGCCAAATTAAAACAAAATCTAATATAATATAATAGCTTTTTGTTGGTTTTATATGTTGTTACAACCGATCTGCCTGTCAATCATTCATCCACACTTAATTATTTCATAATATTATACAATATGAACTGCAACAATCTATTTCGTTATTTGTAGTGTACTAGCAAAATGATTATTCTTTTATTTTATTGTAAATTCAGACCATTAAGAAAAGAAAATAACAAAGATTTTAACAAAAAAGAAAATCGACATCAAAAAGCCCTTGAAAGTACGATTATTACGAATAACTCAAAAACCCACTACATCAGAACCTCTATCTATCACATAAAAAAAAACATCAAAATTTGTTTACCCAGTAAAAAGTTACGCACTACACACAAAACAAACAAACAAATTGAGAACCTCTTTTTTTTTCAATACAGTTAAAAAAAGGAAGAAAAGAAATCATAATTTAAACTCTATTTCGGCCAAAAGTATATGAATATACAATAAAAAATAAAATATTCAAGTCCAGGAAATGAAAAACTATTTTCATTTCCTGTGTCTAGTAACACAAAGCGCGACGTTGAGTTCCGCCACTCAGCACGCAATGCCTAAAATTCGGCGGAAAGTAGGGAACGGAGTGTCTTAACACTAGGTTAGCTCTGCCTACCCTGCTATATGCGGGATACAGCGTGAAGCTAAAAAAAAAATCAACGTGATAAAAATCATAATAAAAACTTACCATCCACCCTGTCATATAATAAAGACATATACTTGTTTAAAAGCTTCACTTCACGCCTTAATTAAATATTTTAAAGTTCGTACATCAAAAGCTGCTAACGAATGTTCACGAAAACTTTCTCTGTTGCTTTTTGACTAACAAGAAAATTCTTAATATTATCTCTGAATCTTCAAGGAAAAGTTAGCTTTAATCTTTAGCATTTTTATAATATAAAAAAGTATGTAAGATAAATTTAATATAAGACAAGATAATGTTTCTAGATCCACTTGGTTGCAGGTTCGATTCTCAAAATAAGATATTCAAATTGTACTCATTTTTCATCATTTTTCCTGCTCTGGTAAGACAAAGCGCGGCATTGTGTTCCGCCACTCAACATGCAATATCTCAAAATTGGGCGAAAAGCGCAAAATAACATCTCTTAACACTTGATTCTCTCTACCTACTCTGTTCATCTAGAAAAAAAACATGAAAGACTCAAGAAGTCCAAAAAATCATACTAAAAAATACTTTCTTATCCTCAAAATATATTTCTTTTATGTACTAACCTCTAAAGTATGCATCATAGCCCTAGCAAAGCTATCGGCATCTTCCCGACATGAAAAATTAAGCCCGTACACATGACGAGCGTCACGCCACTGGTGGAAGGTCGCGGTCGCTTGGTTGTATTTCAGACCGCGAACGATGCCGCAGTTTATTACAACCTGAAAGGAAAAATATTTTCAGTTTGAGATTAATAAAAGATTGAATATTTTGTTTTGCGTAATAGGATACTTTATTACGTCAAATAAAAGTTAAGTGCGAGAGGTATAACAGCGAAATCTCTCTATAATCTACTAAAAGACTCGACCTTACTAGAATTATCAGTTCATTTTTAGCACGTATTTCGAAGACAGCATTAGTAGAAAGAAGTCTTTTAAAATATGGTTAGGTAGAGGTCGGACAGTGGAGTTGAACGTGCATGCGCGTTTTAAAGGGGCCCCTTAAACCTACACGGTGGGTCGTAAGTCCCAAGCACTCCCCAAGCTCCTCTGCAACGCGTTGGGCACCCGCTCATTAAATCCATGGATTGCTAAGCAATTTATTTTTTCTTCCCTCTCTCTGTAAGAAGGAGTAAACAAAAGACAAAGCGCAGCGCAGAATTCCGCCAATAAACAGTCAATGTCTCTAATTCGCTCGTGCAGAACGGAATGCTTAACACCGGGTTCTTCCTGATTATCCTGCTGTGAAACAACAAATCCATTTTTTGCTTGTCTTCTCTAAATGCGTAAATATTTTTTTTGTCATTTAGTCATAAGTAAAAATATAAAATTGTGTGTATGTTTTTCATAATCAAATACAAGACACAAATATAATATAATAACCCTACATTTTTTCCAAATCAAAACAAAGCACCATTTTTAGAAAACCAAACGAGAAAACAATAATCGAATTTTTAATCGTCACTATTGGCAGATTATTGCCAGACGTAACACCTCGATATATAAATCTAGACTAATTAACTAACTAACCTCATGATCATTAAGCTTCCTCCCCACAACCCTGAAGGTGTTGTGCTGGGTGTGATGATAAATGTGGACCTTGGAGAGGCCGGAGCTGGAGCCGGACGGGATCCACCTCTTCATGTTATCATCGTACACCATCACTGACGCTCGCGCGCTGCTTATTGATTGCTCACTGTAAATAAAAAAAAATCTTTTAATATATTTGTGCTAAAATAAAAACAATTATATACATATATTAATATGTATCGATTCCTAATAAATTTCTACTATGTAGCGAGGAATATAATTTTCAAAGATTGGAGTGTGGAGTATTTCACCAAGATTTGTCTCAGTATTCTGTTACTTGGAGGAAATTGGAGGAGTTAAAAAAAGAGGACAATTTGAATTTGTGCATATAACATGAAAAATATAATAATAAAACTAAACTTTTTACAAAAAAATCGAATTCGCATTGCATTGTTCAAAATATGGCATTTTAAAGGGCCCCTAAGTGTATATTAAGGTACAGTGGCGAAAGGTGAAAATTTAAAAAGGTAGATTTAGGGAAGCTCGGTATATATTAAGGAAAGCCGGTATACTTAAGGAAGCCGGTATAGGATGTTAAGGTTTTTTGCAACTATACTGTCGAATTTTGCTAACGCCCTTTTCAGATACTGCTCGGATCTCCTCTCCCTTCTTCCTCAAATGGGATCCATATCAGAAATACTATCCATCATATAAAAATAATAATCATCAAAATTGGTAAACTCAGTAAAAAGTTATATAATACACAATAAAATAGTCCAATTAAGAACATCCTTTTTGTCAAGTCAGTTAAAAACGAAATGACATACAACCATTATATCCAGCTACTTTATACAAAGTAGTCATTCGATAAAATGTCATAATCATAAAGGGACATGTAAAAGGTTAATAACTTAACTATTATATAAGCGTGAAGCTTGTATCGATTTAATCGAACTTTCAGTAGAAGCCGGGCAGATTTAAATTGCACAAGTGTTACGTAAACCCACGCTGTAATTATCGATGAGGAAAGATTTCATGTTTTTTTTATGTTTACGGATTTTTTTTCTCGAGATTCCCATATTTTAATAACATACAATCGCACTCCAAAGTGTCAATTATTATTTACTTAAATTAATATGGTTTAATTCGGTGAACTAAATATAGCATAGTAGGAAAGAGAGATCTCTCTCTTTAGAGAGATCACTAAAGAAGAAAGAAGCTGCTCTTTCCCTTAGTGATGTATCACTTCGTTATCCATTTCACAATCATGGTGCAGTTGAAGCTATAGTGGAGTAGTAGGGACAGTGTCTAACGGTAAACACAATGGGTTGTGGCTTCAATTCCCACTCGGAGAAGTTGAACTTGTTTTAACGTTACAACTTCTTCGAGTAACGTTGTTGTTGTAAAATAAAGAGACATTAAGTTCCGCCACTCAACACCCAATATTCCAAAATTAGACAGAAAGTTGAGAACAGAGTGTTTTGACACTAGGTTCTCTCTGGCTACCCTCCTATGCCAGAAAAAGCATGAAGTTCTATGAAAGTTTCACCATCATTATAAAAGACATGACAACTACTATTTTAAGCAAAAAAATCCCCTTATAAAATTCAAACTCACAAACATGCCACCTTAAACGACCACAACTCAACCAACAGAACATCATAATAACTAGATTACATGAAATAATTACCTCAATTACTAGCTGTAACTATGAGCACAACATTACATTACTATCTCGGACTTATGGAAATGTTTGCTTTCGACATCGAGATCTAGGGCGCAACGGAATGCAAGGTACACAACCTGCCTACTTGTGTGCCCAGAGCTAAGACGCTTTTCTAAAGAATTCATTAGGAACGAAAGACGGTATGAAAAATTATACTATAAAAAATATTATAGTTATATTATTATAATAAAAAGTCTATATATTTTTTAATTAATAAAAAAAAATCAGTTTCAAGCTTTATACTGCATATAAGGGTAGGAAAAGAAAACCTAATGTAAAGATTCTTCGATCTCCGTTTACCGCCCGAATTATAGGTCTTACCTGAGTCGCAGAGATTAACACCGTTCTTGATCTTATCACGCTGTATCCTGCACATAGTAACAAGAGAACCTAGTGTTAAAAGACTTCGTTCTCTTAATATTTCCGTTCACCACGTTCCACCGAATGGAGGCATTGTGCTGAGTGGCGGAACTCAACACTGCGCTTTGTCTTGATCTTATCAAGTAAATATAATCATGAATTTTCGACTTGGAATTGAATCCACAACTAATCGTGTTTACAGGCAGAATGTACCACTGCGCCACGACGGAAACTCAGTCAAAGGCTTGTTATATTCTAGTTTATAATAGAAACATATATAAAAGAATTTTCAACCACTTTTACCACTTTTTTGATAATTTTAAATACTGATTACACACTTAGGAAACTATTATAGAATTTCTCATACGTTTTCTAAAATTTTAATTTTCACTTTTACCACGTTAAACAAAACCAATCTAACTATAAAAATCGAACCTGTTCCACTTATAGGTATAAAATAATATTATTTATATACTAGTTGCCCTTGAACAGCTATTATCGTCAATTATCAAAAAGGTTTTTTATGAGTCATAAAAAGATCTGTATGTATATAACTTGACCACTTAATTTGAGATTGATTTTAAGTGATAAAAAATTATAATAAATATATAAAAGTATTAACAACAAGTAATAAATCAAAGTTGAATGTCTTACTTATCTACTTACGGAAATATCGATATACGAGTATTTCCGTACCAGGCGTGAATAAGTTTATAATTTAAAAATAAATAAGTTTCATTGCAGGAAGTTTAAATTTTGTAAAATTTACGTTCTGTTATATCTGTTAAAAAAATACGTGAATTAGTCATTTATTCTTCTAAATAAATTAGGTTAAGATTAGAATCCTAACCTGCTAATATTTAAAAAAATATATATGCAAGTCGACGTAGCTATTCATATCATGGTAAAGATATTCTTTGAGTTTCTGCACATTTTAAATCTCAGAAAATGAATATACATACATATTTAAGTATGAAGGAAAACGCACCATGACTTCCGTCACTCAACAGTCAATGTCTCGAATTCAGATGGAAAGAGGAAAACAGAGTGTCTGGACACTATATTCTCTCTCCTACCCTTAGTAAGCGATTAAACGTGAAGCAAAAAAAGAGAGTCGAAATCGAATCCACGACCATCTTTTACACACAAATATTTCTCAATTATACCACGATAGTATATTTAGGTTCACAGTATATCCCGAAAATAGCAAGGTTGGCAGAAGGAACCAGAGAACCTAGTGTTAAGATACTCCGTTATCTTTGAACATTTCTGCTCCCCACTTTCCATCGGATTGAGGCAATGCGTGCTGAAAGGCGAAACTTAACGCCGCGCTTTGTGTTGTTACCAGAGTATACTAAATATTATTTAATATTTTCATTTTGTAGAGTGGGAATCGAACTCACAACCTGTTGCGTTTACAGTCGCACCCTTGCGCCACAACAGGCCACTAAATACATTTATTACAAAACTGTTTCACCTAAGCTTTGCTTGGTTGGTAGATAACGAACGGCCTTCAAATGGCGACTTACGAGTTACAGTAAAATAGACAATGCAAAAATACTTTCCTTATTCCGATACCAATGCGTACCAATCTCCATTGTTACTCATTATAATTAATTAAATCAATAGCTGAAGAAGAAAATTATATTGAAATATAGTCATAAATATCTATATATAAATACGTGAAGTAGAAACTTTGTACCCCTTTTTACGAAAATTACGCGGACTTCGCACACTTATAGTTCATATAGAGGAGTACAGAATGCTAATATTTTTTTTTAAATAATGCATAAAAAGTATATTAAATTAACAAAATATACACACACATACATATTATTATACATATACATATATTGCTAAAGATAACGCGTTCTTAACGCGTTAACGGGGACACTAGTAGTCGTAATATTATGGCATAATTACTCAAATCTTTATAAATTACAGCCTTCGTATTATTCTAATCTATAAACTATATTACTGTTAAAGTTTTATCTAGTTCTGGTTAGTAGTTATTGGGTGAAAGAGCAACAAACATTCATCCATCCATCTTAATTAATATTACATAATTACATAAATACATACATACATACATACATACATACATACATAGCTAGCTAGCTTCACGCTGTATCCCACATATAGCAGGGTAGGCAGAGGGAACCCAGTGTTAAGACACTCCTTTCGCCACTTTCCGCCGAATTGCGTGCTGAGTGGCGGAACTCAACACCGCGCTTTGCCTTGTTACCAAACCCAGGAAATTGGAAATTCCATTTCCTGGAGTGGGAATCGAACCCACAACCTGTCGCGTTTACAGTCGCACGCTTGTGCCTCTGCGCCACGACAGGTGTTTAAGGATTATAACTTTCATACAAAATATATAAATAACTCTCTAAAAACATCCCTCAAAACATTTTATATAACTATGTAACTATATAGCTCAGGTCCCTGAAACTTGCAAATGGTTTCTTGGCTTGCCACTTAAACGCGTAAGTGGACGACATTTCCTCAGACAACGATCTAAATTTAAAGATAGAACAGGTCTGAATAATTTAAACTGCTATCCCATCAATACTGAAGAGTTGCTGAAAATTTTGGAGGGAAATTGTATCGGGCGTGTTTAAGTTGGCAAATTCATTATGTAGAAGTTTATCTGTAAATTCTGTTCGTATGCTATTTATGTGTTTTTTTTATCAAAAAGGATTTGATTTGCTTTATTCACTATAGGTATAATTTTTTTAAATATTAAAAAAATGTAAATGCAAGTCAATTTATACAAACATACAAGCAATGATTTGGGTTCGATATCCTCTCTCGAAAATATTGCGGGAATTTAAATAATTTTAATTTCCCAAAGAATATAAAATCATTTTATAATTTACCTCGTCTACATTAAAAAATAAAAAATTAGAAACGGAGTGTCTTGACACTAGGTTCTTTCCACCTTGGTTTGCGACAAAAAGCGTGACCCACCTTTTTTTTTTAAATAAGGCATAATAAAAAAAAAATAATAATAAAAAAGGGACACAAGGGAAAAAAAATAATGAAAATTTTACTTCGAAAAAAAAAAAACACCTTTCATACAACACAACAGTCAAGTTGTCAGTTATGCAACGGCACTCGACGAGGGCGGACGTGGGTCGATTGCCTCAGAAGGTCATATCACTATTAGAATCTGGGTTTAGGTTAAACGAGATTGATTGCTCGTTATTTGTAATGGACGGCTGAATAAAATTCAGATACTATATATTGTTTAAACAAAATTAATGTAGGAAGGCATTATAGCGCAGTAAGACAGCGTTTGACTGTAAATGCAGTAGGCTTTGGGTTCGATTCCCACTCGGGGCAAAAAATATATTTTAAATTATTTTCATGTTGTACGACAAAATTTTTTCGAACTAAGAAAAACGCTACTACGCTACGCTAGCTATAAGCTATGGCTGACAACGCAAATATCTAGTAATATTCATCGGCCTTAAGATTGCTTTATTTATAAGATGAATAAACGAATAAATCAAAAAATTGAAGCAAATTAAATTTTATCAAATAAATAAAAAGTATCTAAAATGACAAAAATCAAATTTTGATAAAAAACTTAAACTTAAAAATGCGTGCCCTGAAAAGTGTTTCTTCGAATTATCATGCTATTTACGCCTGGTATAGATTGATTGAAAAAACTTGTCATTCTAATAGAAATTAAATATCCAAGTTCAAACATGACCACATAATTTTCACCACATTGAAAATATTTTGTCAAATATTATCCGGTCTTCATTGTGGTAACTGTTATTGCGAAAAATCCCTTCATTATTAAGTAAATAAGGTAAATTTATGTTATTTACATTCTTCCGCATGCAGGAGGAAAGTAACGAAATATATAGACATATAAATACATTTTATATAGCGTCACGCTTTTCCCGCATAGCAGAGTAAAAGAAAAGAAAAAGATTCTATTATCAACCTCCACTTTCCGCTCGAAATTAATTCGCGTTGAATGACGGAGCTTAACGCCGCGCTTTGACATTATTATGTTACTGTTAAATGTATAGAATTCAGTTCCATTCAATTCTATTCTTAAATAAGGGCGTTTCGAACATGTCAATTGAACATAAAAAAATAAAATGAATGAATAAATATTGAGAGGTAATAGAATTCAATAATACAAAGTAGTATACATAAACATACTTTGATATTCTTTGTGAAAAATTTGTACCCCCGACCATATTCCTCAACCAAATACGTCAACAACTACCCGACGCCAACAATCCTACATATATTATAAATACAAATACAATACAAATACAAATATTCTTTATTGCACACAAATAAACAAATAACATAGAAGTACTCGTAGTAATAGCGTATAAATGTCAAAGTTTATAAGCATAAAAGTAAGGATAAACGTTTGTTACTATTTCACGCCAAAACTACTAAACAGATCAAGAATTAACTTTACTATAATACAGCGCTTATAATTTATAAACAATATATCGCCTGTCGTGGTGCAGAGGCAGGTTGTGGGTTCGATTCCCACTCCAGGAAACGTAATTTTTCATTTCCAGGGTTTGGTTACAAAGGCAAAGCGCGGCTTTAAGTTCCGCCACTCAGCACGCAATGCCTCAATTCGGCGTAAAAGTGGGGAACGGAGTGTCTTAACATTAGGTTCCCTCTGCCTACCCTGATTTATGCGGGATACAGCGTGAAGCTATGTATGTATGTATAATTTATAAAGGATTTGTGAATTTTGGCCACAAAATAATGATAAGTCTTATTTATTTTAACATATGACAAATTCAAATTTTTCCTATAGTCCTTCTAATAATGTAAACAGCTACACATAACGGGAAGTATCGAGATAATACCTATGTATACTATAAGTAGATATAATATATGTGATGTGCAATATATAATACAATAACATCTGTATGATATTTACTTAGTTGTAGACAGTAACCACATAGCAGGGTAAACAGAAAATGTTAAATATTCATTATCATAAATATATAATATTTTCATTTCCTGGAGCGGTTATATTAATGTAAATTAATTAAAGTGGTAATATTTAATTAAAATTAAATTTCTAATACAAACATTGAAAACTATGTTATAATTTTATTAGTCTAGAGTCTAGACATAAATATACGACTACCATAGTATTTAGCGCCTGTCGTGGCACAGAGGCACAAGCGTGCGACAGTACACGCGACAGGTTGTGGGTTCGATTCCCACTCTAGGTAAATGAAGTTTTTTATTTCCTGGGCTTGGTAACAAGGCAAAGCGCGGTGTTGAGTTCCGCCACTCAGCACGCAATGCCTCAATTTGACGGAAAGTGGAGAACGGAGTGTCTTAACACTAGGTTCCCTCTGCCTACCCTGCTATGTGCGGGATACAGCGTGAAGCTATGTATGTATGTATGTACCATAGTATTCGAACCCACAGATAGCATTTAGTTATGCAAATGTCAACTGCGTCACTGAAGTTAAACATTAACATTAAAAAACATCAAAACAAAAACATTATTTCCATTTCCCGCTCTGATAAGACAAAGCGCGGCGTTGAGTTCCGCCACTCAGTGCAAAATATCTTGAATTCGGACGCAAAACGGAAAACGGAGTGTCTGGACACTAAGTTCTCTACCTACCGCGTTATGCAAATAAAAGCGTGAAGCTACATACGAGTGCATCAAGAAAACTATTGTTCTGACTAATTAAATATTTAAAACTATCAAAAACCTAATAAATGGTAGGTAAATAAATGTAATTGTATTCAGTGCTTCTCAGCTTTCAGATCAACGCCACTTCTACTGGCAACTATATGTTTTTAAGCACCACTGTCTAGACTGGCCTGCACAATATCGATCGCAGTGAAACTTCTCTTTGGGCGACATTTTATAAAGTCTACTTATTATATTTTAATACAATTTATATGCTTTTCATACAGAAATGTTTATATTTAAAACATACTTATTTAAACGTCTTGAAACTTGATTAAGTCATCGTAGTGCAGTGATTATTATCTCATAGAACGCAGTGGTTATGGATTCAATTTACACACGCGGGAAAGTTATATTTATTACTTAAATAGATGTTGCTTCTGTCATCTAGTACCACGTAATATCTCTAAAGGCTTTATAAAGGAAAATTGAGCAATTTCGAAGCAGGCGAAGAGCATAATTTTTTTTTATCGTGATACCCGCTGAATGTCTACAAAAACGGGTTATGTCAATTATACCTAAACCGACAGACTAATTAGGATTATAATAGAACGTACTTCCTAGACTACTCCTAAAACCTCACTGTGCTTCTAAGGAGAAGTCAGGTAGTGGCGGTTAAGGGACCGCCACTACCTGTGGGCAGGCGAAGTATCCGAATCTTTCGCTATAACTACAACATCAAATAATGAAAGTTATTACAACCTACCAATCTACATTCAAAATTACGAATTCTAACAATAATCAGGGTCAACAATGGAGGTTCAAGGGTCAATACAAAACATATTTTTCCCTGCTTTTATTAACATTTCAATGATTATATGACTATAAACCTAAAAATCTGGACATACTACGCATTCTACTAGTTATACCAATAGAAATAATCACTACTAATACTATAAATGTGAGAATGTAAGTAAGTTTGTTTGTTACGCTTTCATAGCAAAATTTTGGCTATTCGAGTATCATGAAACTTTGTACACATGTTCTTAGAGACGGATATAGGATAATTTTTATTGAAAATATTAAAAGAAATCTTTATGGCAAACACGATTGTTTGTCAAAAAAATTAAAAAACTAGCTATTTTAATGCCTTCAAAATAACGCATATACGCACTATAGACCTAGTAGATAGTATGTAGTATGGACTGCCATTGACTACGCGACTCCGCGGGGAACTAGTATAAAATAAAAATACAAAGTCATACATACGCTACTTTAATTTCATCTAAACCAAGTCCAATCTTGAAAAGAACAGAAAGATGCTGACCACATGTACCACAAGTATATGGACAATGGGCCAAAAACTAATAAAAAAACCTTGCATCACGAGATGAATGTTTCATAAGCATAAGACACGTTGTTTTTGTAATATGTTGTTTTGGGCATTATTGCAACATTTGTTACTTTGAAATTGGCTGTCGCCTACACGTTACAAGTTTGGTGTTTGCCTTTTGAAATACTTTCATCATTGCGAAAGATTAAGCTCCAGTTAAATAAGTATTAAAAATTAAATTTAACAATATTAACTTTACGTCTTTTCAATTAAGTAAGTTAGCATACAGATTCCTTTAAAGCAATAAGATATGTTAAGTTAAAATATTTTAGCCGTACCTAATAGTCTACCTGTGACTACTGGCCACTGCAAAATGATCAATACTGACGTATTTCGTCGTATATTCGTTTCCCAAAAATACACCCAAATAGCTGTCCCACTGCAAAAAAAGGGCCTCAACACACTATAACATACATTATACACATAACGCCTGTCGTGGCGCGGAGGCACAAGCGTGCGACTGTAAACGCGATAGGTTGTGGGTTCGATTCTCACTCCAGGAAATGTAAGTTTACTATTTTCATTATCTGGGTTTGGTAACAAGGCAAAGCGCGGCGTTGAGTTCCGCCACTCAGCACGTAATGAATCAATTCGGCGGAAAGGGGGGAACGGAGTGTCTTAACACTAGGTTCTCAGGTTCCTCTGCCTACCTTGCTATATGCGGGATACAAGGTGAAGCTAAAAAAAATACATATATTTTATTAAACAAATCCCTCAACACCTTTAAACAATAAAACAAGTAAAACAGAGAGACGGATCACTACCTAAACTGCACAATTAAGGAAGATGCATAAAGAAGAGTACTAAGTAAGAATCTATGCGAATAAAACAAACAAAAATGAAAGTCGGTCAATACCGGCTCACAAATTGTTCGCAATCAATTTTATTATATGAAATTATGGGCATCATGACTAGGCCAATTCCAAACACTGTAAAACTTTCACTATTGCGTTTGGATTCACTGAAAGTTAGTTAAATCTGATATTTTACTTTCTGACACTAAAATTTTAACAAAAAAATACAGACAAATAAAATGCCCTAAAAAATAAAATCATTACGAATAACTCAGAAACTACTTTTCCAATCTTAATTACAATAGATGAGACTACATCAGAAACAGTAGCTATCATACAAAAACAGCATCATCAACATTGGTTTACTCAGTAAAAAGTTATGCGGTAAAACTCATAAAAAATACAGTCGAATTGAGAACTTACTCTTGTTTAGAAATCAGATAAAAACTACGTTCCTTTGAAATTACGGCGTTGAACTCCGCCACCTACTACTTAGTGTATTAAAAACAGCAGAAACTAACTAACGATATGTATTAACAAAAAATTGTTGGTATATAATAACATCTCATAATTATAATAACTGCATTGGTGTTAAAATACATACATAGCTTCACGCTGTATCCTGCATATAGCAGAGTAGGCAGAGGGAACCTAGTGTTAAGACACTTTCACCACCTCCACATTCCGCCGAATTGAGGCATTGCGTGCCGAGTGGCGGAACTCAACGCCGCGCTTTTGCCTTGTTACTAAATCCAGGAAATGAAAAATTCCATTTCCTGGAGTGGTAATCGAACCCACAATATGTCGCGTTTACAGTCGCACGCTTGTGCCTCTGCGCCACGACGGGTATTTAGTGTTAAAATATGCTACTATATGTAAGGGATATGTGAATTTAAAAAGGCTGGCATCGTTTAAGAACAATAAATGTGCAATCAAAAGCAAACTTTAATTTTTCTTAATAATAAAAAGTAATTCAATTCCTAAGATACGATTTCAAAGGTTTCTTTCACTTTCTCCACCACTTAAAATTCTTTTTGTTTTGTAAGATATCTTAAATCTGTTCGCAATATAATGTGAAATTTGGAATTCCTTATATTTTTCATAACTTTTTACTTTTACCATACCATAGTAATTTTAAAATAAACTAGTTGCAGCCCGCAATTTCGCTTGAATCATAAAACGTAAAAATCATTTCTTGTTGTTTCTGTAGGAATTAAAAAAAGGTCCCTTGGATTGTGGTATTACACTTCCAAGGAACCTATATGTCAAATTACCACTTTTGTAGGCCAGTAGTTTTAACGTACGTTATCTGTTATTCACTCAGTGAGTAACGAAAGAGTTTTATATCTATATAGAATAATCATAACTCAAAATATGAAAATTTATATATATATATACTCGTATATATATATATATATATATATATATATATACGGAATATATATAAACTCTTACGTGAGTTACTTACGTCAACTGACTGACAACGCACAGTCGAAAAAATAAAATTAACATGTAGGAATCTTAAAAAGATTAGGAGAGACCAAAGGATTTCCCGAAATTCCTACGAGAACAGGAAAAAAACAGAACTCAAGATAAAACAAAAATACTATAACCTCACGACAAAAAAATATATAATAAAAGGGTATTAAATACAAATACAAATGAATTTTCTAAGCAAAACAATCACTATAGTGTAGGAAGTATTGGTCACATGAAATCGATATTACTTGCAAACAGTTACTATAGCCGTGCTGTGTTAAATATTTAATCATGTTACTTGACGTTTATCTGATATATGGGGATCTGTGTAGTATGATCCATCATAAAGTTGTCATGTGGTAACACAAGCAAGTACTAGACTGGAATAACATGATGTTATTAAATTTAAAATATCATTTATATAACTTTTATCTTAACTAATCTCAGTTTTTTCATTTTTTATATATTGTAAACCAGCGGAATATGTGGTTTATCTAATAAAATATAAGTTTTGTACCAAAGTGAAGAATTAATCGCGAAGATTGTATGTGTGCAAAACACTTGACTGTGTGTGCCATAACGTCATTACATACATACATAGCTTCACGCTATATCCCGCATATAGCAGGGTAGGCAGAGGGAACCTAGTGTTAAGACAGTGACTGGCGGAACTCAACACCACGCTTTGCTTTGTTACCAAACCCAGGAAATTCATTCCATTTCCTGGAGTGGGAATCGAACCCACAACCTGTCACGTTTATAGTCGCACACTTGTGCCTCTGCGCCACGACAGGCGTTTACAGCGTCATTAACTTTCAAAAAAAATATATCTATTATTCATTATTTTATTAAAAAGGAGTTATTACATGTTGACTAAGTTAACAAAAAAAAAGGGTAATCAATTAGTAAAAAAATCCAAAAACAACAAAATTCCTAACAACAAAACTAAACCTATATATTTCAAAATCGGTTAAACAGTCTTAAACCATACAAAACAACGTACATGTTATCATAACTACCACTTAATCTTCTTTTAAAGTATTTCTAATGAAACTTGACAGCGACTAATACCTAAAACAATTAGACCATATAATTAAGAGGGTTCTGGGTACCTGTCCTCACCTATTGTCTTACAAATTCTGTGAATCTTAGAAAAATAGCTGTAATACCACTTCTTTCAAATACAGTTAAACGGGTTTAGGACAAAACAATCGCCACTTTGCTTATGCAACCTGAACTATGAAACATTTATGAATTTTTAGTACAATACCTGTACGACTTCTCAAAAAATGGATTAGATAAATTCGCTTTAAATATATTTTAAACTTTTATCTCAAAATATATACATGTTTATTTATTTATTATTTTTTTTTTCATCTTCACGCTGTATCCCGCATGTAGGGGGGTAGGCAGAGGGAACCAGAGAACCTAGTGTTACGACACTCCATTCTTTTTCAACAATTCCGTTCCCCACTTTCCACCGAATTGAGGCATTGCGTGTTGAGTGGCGGAACTCAACGCCGCGCTTTGCCTTTTTACCAAACCCAAGAAATGAAAATACTAAATTTTACATTTCCTGGAGTGGGAATCGAACCCACAACTTGTCGCGTTTACAGTCGCATGCCTCTGCGCCACGACAGGCGTTAATACATATTTAAATGTAAATAATTATCTCAAAATTATTATTTACGAGCAAAATCTGAAATAAAGCAAGATTTTTTATATAACTATACATAATATACTTACTATTGCCAATATTCTTCCCAATGTTTCTCCCTCGTAGATCCATAACCACGGGGCAAAGTGGCAGTCTTCGATTTACCATTAAGGGAAGCTGTATCTCTTTTATCTGGGAGACTCATCACCGAATGCCTTTGCACTGGCTCCGATCTGAACGATTGGAACGAAATTTGGGAAGCTGTGTCATCTGATTTGAGACTAGTTTGCGATCCTCTTAAACCGTTTTGTATTAAATTGGTCTGACCGTAATCATTTCTATACTGTTCCAGACCGATATTGTCACTATTAATTCTATTTAATTGAGGTCTTGGTAACGGTCGCCTATATTCCAAGCTGTCTGTCTTATTGACAGATGACGACCGTTTCATTTTCGGGGACTCCTGCACATTTGTCAAGGACGGCATCTTGGATTCCTTCTCTAAATCGATCTCAGCCTCGATCTGCGTCTGCACATGTGCTAGCATTTCCTCCAGATCACCCAGATCCGGGTTTAAGTTCATTTTCATCCGACGCATTGTCACTATATCACAAATCACAGGTTCTTTGGTTTGTTTGAGGCACTAATAACTAAAGTATTAAAACATTTTAAGCAAACGCGTGCGTTCCAGCCGAAGGCCGATCGGAAACTGACAGTGTATTAAGTATGACATGGTTATCAGTTGACGCTAACCTCAATACACATCACTAGTTATCATTTTACGTCCGATTCTAGATAAAAGTTAAATTTAAAATTTTCTCTTATTTAAGCATTGATTTTAAATAATTTATTAAAAATTATTGATAGTTAGCATCCACGCGTGGTGGGGGAAGCAAGTTCGATTTTTCTTTGAAGGTTTTTTGCACTAACGTTCTAGCTAGTGTCGCGAAAGGTGATTTCCTATTAATAGGACGAAATAGAAAGGCACTGGAAGGTATCTTGTGACATGTAAAAAGCGTCAATACAAATTGAAGTGTTATATTTCTTTGTTGTATAAATATTATTGTAGATATCATGTTGGCGTGATGATTTATAAGGCATAACACGCAAATTTCACGTTTACACCTACTTTCAATGAATTACAAACATATCATTTTATAAATTACACTTAAAGTCTCATTTCTTAATAAATTGTGTGGGGAACGGAGTGTCTTAACACTAGGTTTCCTCTGCCTACCCTGCTATATGCGGGATACAGCGTGAAGTTATGTATGGAGGTATGTCAATTAAATGACACTTTTCATATTAAAATTATTTTTTATAGGACTGCTGAAAAAATCGATAAATTGATATTTTAAATAATATAAAGTAATTAAGAGATAAATTTGTTTTCAAAGAATTAAACTACTGTGGAAACAATTAAACGTAGATATATTGGTTTTAAAATTAGGTTGCCTAGGTCACCATATAAACTAAAACATCGAAAGAAATTGAGATGTTTAGAAAAGAAATACAATACAAGAAGTATAATAAAAATCGAACCCACGACCAGAAACCAATATGTCACCAATTCCAAATGAATTTTTATCTAATATCAATTCACATATATATTTGGCACAAAGAACTTCCTAATTAAGCGTTCGTATAGTATTTACGAAAGTACATTGTTGGTTGTGTATTACTTAATTGGTAGTAAGGGGCTATTATAGTCGGATTACCAAATGTTAAGCATAACAAACGCAACTATTGTTTAGACTAGTGACTCAGTGGTAGTAATTTAATTGCTAAAGTAACAAATTCAAATCATTATTTATATTAAAAATGTTGATATTGTCTTATTCTGCTAATATTATAAATACAGAAGTCTGTGAGGATGGATGGATGTTAGTTACTCTTTCATGCAAAAACTACTGAACGAATTTTGATAAAACTTTATAGAACTACAATTTATAAAGATTTTGTCGTAATATAACTATAAGTATCTATTATATAGGTATGTTTTAAATTAAAATAAAGCATATTACATTTTTGTACAAAAACAACGCTTTGCAAAATGCGTAGATTATGAAAGAACAGTCATGTATGAATAACATTGTAAAATAGTATAACGTATAATAGATAAAACCGACAACGAAAAGATAACACATGTTCTAGGAAACACAAAAAATATTTTTTTTCCGCATATGAGGGTAGACAGAAAGGACATAATAATAACATACTCTGCACTTTCTACTTGAAGTCGACACTATATCGAGTAGCGTAACTCAACGCTGCGGAGCTAATTATATTAATAATTTTAAGTGCTATAATTTTCTCTAATAGAAACCAAACCCACAACCGATCGCGGTTACAGAATAAATCACATAGCACCATTCGCCTCTAAAAAACATATATGACATTCAACATACAACTTTCGAACATCCATCCTACAAACAAATCTCAAAATACCACAATATTAATCGAACCCGGCACCACCTTCATACTTATCCTTCCCATATATGTTACACATATAAAAAGAAACATACAGACGCTAGAAATGTTTTCAAAAACATATACATATATTCTCATAACAATACTTTAATGTTTTAGACTGAGTGTCTCGTTTACTTTAAGCCACCTGCTGGCCAATCAAAGCAATTCAACGGTCATGCGCGACGCAATTGCAATTAATTGATGGCGAAAATCTTTTGCGTGCTCCGATCGCATCAAGATTTATTAATTGAAGAGCTTTAGAACAAATTGATTAACCGGCTTCAGAAAAACGAGGTTCGGTTGCATTTTTTGTGTGTTACTTTTTACTGAGTGAACCAATTATGATGATTCTTTTTTTTATATGATAGCTAGTATTCTTGATGTGGTTTGATTTATATTAAGTTAAGATCTGACAAGTAGTTTTTGAGTTATTCGTAACAATGTTACTTTTTGCACATTTTATTTAAGGTAGATTTTCTGTTGTGTTAAGATTTTAAGAAAATAAGTGACTAAGTTCTCAACATTTTTTTTAAAGAGTTTATTGACATTTATAAACAAACATACTGTAATTCAGTTTCAAACGACCGTAGTTATCGAATATTATATGAAATATTCAAGAGGTCATCGTGACGTAGTGGGATAATATCTTACTGTAAACGACTTTGAATGTGGGTTCGATTCCCACTCGGGGGAATGATTATATATTAATTATTTTTATTTCTCCACCCAGGTAGAACAAAGCGCTGTATTGAGTTCCGCCAACTAACACGCAATATCTCAAATGCGACCAGAAAGCGACAAACGGAATGCCTAGAAACTGACTTCTGAATGACTACATGCATATGCGGTATAAATCATGAAGCAATCCTTTATTCATTCAAGAAAACAACACCTCCATTCCAAACTGACCTATTTGCTCACAAAAAGACTACGCACCAACTTCAAGAAAAATATTAAATTCTTACTACATGTAATAGATAATTTCAGGTATACCAAGAATTTAGCAACAATACGTCATCATGCTCAAAGTCATATTTATTAGATGCGTCATATAAAATGATTGGAATGAGGATTTTTCTATATCAGTGTTTATTTTTCCTATACAATTATGTTAGTCATAAATACGGGACATAACATAAAAAATAGTTAACCTACGCTTTAAATGTATTTAATACAGACATAGTTTCACGTTGTATCCTGCATATAACAGGGCAGGCAGAGGGAACCTAGCGATAAGACACTCCCTCCATTCCCCACTTTCCGCCGAATTAAGGTATTACGTGCTGAGTGAGTTTTCCATACATAATAATATTTTTAGAATACATAACAAATTATAATCATCATATTAATTTTACAAATTAAACAACTTAGTTCTGGATGGCAGACTGCTACTTAATAAATATTTCTCGTCACCTTCTTCATCCTAAAAGGACATCATATTTGTTTATGGAATAAAAATATCATAATCATCTGATCCGGACACATGTGCAAAATTTAAAGCAAATCAGACGACAAGAAGTGAGTCAAAATATAGTTTTCGTCTAATTATGTATAGATAGATAGTAACCAGACAGCAAACATTATAGTATTATGAATATAAGTACAATAATGTTCCAACATTACCACTAGGAACTATTCCAATCAAAATAAATAAAATAAAAACTATACATTTTTTTTTTATATCAAAACACAAAACTAAACTAACTCATAAAAAATTTAATATTACAAATGCAATTGTCTTGAGCCGTTACTCTAATGGGCGTCCTTAATAGACATAGATTTGTTCATTTCATTTACATCAATCAAGCTGTCGACGCTGATCGCTTACAAACGTTCATCAGACTTAAGTAAGTAGTCAAAGTGTCTAATATATTTATATATTTTTTTAACTTCACGCTGTATCCCGCATATAGCGGGGTAGGCAGAGGGAACTATAGAATCTAGTGTTAAGACACTATTCTCTTGCAACATTTCCGTTCCCCATTTTCCGCCAAATTGAGGCATTGCGTGTTGAGTGGCGGAAATCAACGCCGCGCTTTGCATTGTTCGCATTGCATTTTTTTGCATTGCATTGGAATCGAACCCACAACCTGTCGCGTTTTCAGTCGCACGCTTGTGGCTCTGCGCCACGACAGGTGTCTAATATTATTTTTTATTTTATCATAGCAAGGTAGGCAGAGGGAAGTTGAGTATCTATTGTTGAGACGTACCGTTCTCTTAAGTTTTCTGTACCCTACTTTCCGCGAAATTGAGGTATTGCGTGCTGTGTAGCGGAATTTAACGTCGTTTTGTTATCACATATCGCTTAGTTACGAGACATGACGTGTTAAATGGCAGAACTTAACGCCGAATTTTATGCCAGAATTGAAAAAATAAAAATTTATGCAATCCATCCATATATCAAGGTGGGTAGAGAAGCTAGTATTAACAAACTGCTCCATATATTCAAAGACATTGTAGGGTAAATGACGTAACTCCTCGCCGCACTTTGTCTTATCAGAATAACAACCATCATCAACCATCGCCTTTACAATCAGACACTACACCACTACATATCGAGAGCTACATTTATTGGGAAGTATTCATTGAAATCTCGTTATTAATAGGGGTGCTTTTATTAAAAGGGTGGCAAAACAGGTTCGCTTAACTTAGCTCAAGGTTCACGGATAAAAAATTATTATTACATTTACATAGCTTTCTTAGTATATTGGTTATATGAACATGTATGCCAGCGTTAAGATCCACCTGGCATTTTGAGAACCTAAAATTGTTAACTTATTAAAATATGATGACATTTTACGGGATTGACAAAGATAGATTGTGGAGTTTTAACACCATGTTTCGTGTTACTAGCGCGAGTTACAAAAATAGATTAAATATTGTAAATTTATAACCATAACCAAAACCATAGTAAAAAAACTTTAGGACCAACCAAGCTTTATTTTTTCATACCAAATGAGATTAAAAATTACACTAAACCACTCAAAAAATTGGCGCGTCACCATGTTGTGTTCAGAAAAGAAAAACTAAAAAAGATTATTAATCTAGAGTAATGCCACTATGTCAAGAACTAGGGAAAAGTTGAAAATATTCTTTTTCACAAATTGGCGGCTGTTTGAAAAAGAAACATTTTTTTTTTAACTTTTTCTGATAATGTTGATTTCTGAAATCACCTAAAATTCATGCCTCTACACCAGAAGACCCTCTTAAGTAGACGAACTAAGACACGAATGATCATAATATGAAATTCTACCTAACAAATATTAGCTAACAAAACATCAATTATGATTTATTCCATACATATAAAATTACACAAATACAAGTGGGCTTAATTAGCGAGTTATTGATTTCCTGCGCTTGTTAAGCCTGTGATGCTTCAATTGTACTGAAAGTTTATTTGTTAAGTTTAACATACAAATCATGTAATTTGTGTTTTGAATGTCATCGTGGCGCAATGGGGCAGTATATGAATTAAACACGGTGGTTGTGGGTTCGATCCGTACTTGAAGTATTAATATATTTAGTTTATATTCAATTCTTCGCTATGAGAAGAATAAGGACAGATATCTTTTTAAATGTAACTATTTTAACTTGATTAATGCCATAAATTTTGATATTTGAACAATAATAAATATAATAATTAAATACATTTTAGAAATCAACTGGCTGTATATAGGCAGACACGTAAAATCTTTAAAAATGAAATAAAAACAATAAAAACAGTGAAAAAAATAAAAATAAGACCTTGTAAGAATACTAATGACTCATTTAAGCTCACCAATTTACCTAATATTAAAGTTGAAACATAAAACATTATTGCATTTTGCAAATAAAAAAAAATACAAAACAGAAAAAAGAAAACATGTTATTTATATTAAAGATCATTAAAAGAACTTTTTCTTACAAACTATTACCTACGTATTACTATAGATATTATAAAAATTAGACCACATTGGTATAAATGAATCTTCCCACTAGACCCTGTGAAGTGTGCAGAGAAATCAGATAGCGGGTCAGCAATAGAAAATCGATCTAGGTTGTAACTGTAGTACATAAGTACATGAGAAAAGTTACAAGAGTAAATTACATTTATATGCACAACAATCCCAATATTTAAATAAAAAAATATAGTGACGATGAATGGATGAATGTTTGTTACTCTTTAAGGCACTACTGAACGAATTTGGATGAAACTTTAGTTTACTAAATAAGGATTTTGTGTAATTTTGCCATAGTTAACGATCGAAGGATCGATCTAGTAGTACGAGTATATTCTTAAACGATTTTTAATTTCAAGTCAAAATTACAATTTTATAATGAGTTGTATTCATTGGATTTAATGAGAATATTGTTTTTAGCATCTTATAATCCAATTGTAGATTATATTCCCCGAATTATATTTATATTATACGATGTGTCTCGGCACTTAGTTTTTTAGTTTCTGAACGTGCCAGTTGAGCATAAATCACTTCACTAATGTCACGTTGTATAGAGAGCACGTGAAGGAGATTGGTCGGTAAAAACGAGACAAAGTTTCAAAATAATAGATCACAAGAGAACCAGTAGAAAACAGCATTATATGCGAATAAAAATTACAAAATATAATAACATCTTAATTAATTTTAACAATAAAAGTACAATTATTACGTGTTACTCAAAAACTAGTCGTCAGATCATAACTAAATTTAAATGAGACCACATCAATTATAAGTATAAGAAATAATAATAAAAAAAAACTGTCGAATTGATAACCCCCTCCTTTTTTGATATCGGTTAAAAAGAAAACAGCCTAAAACAAAAAAATAAAATGATCTTCACACGTCATCCTACTATAGAGTTAGCTTATACACTACTTATCCACCATTTCTCGGAATGAACTGTTTCTACCGAGTGATGGTACTCGAGTTATCGGAAGTTGTAGACTCATCGATAAAAATGCAATTTTTTGCCTCAGTATGAATCAATAGGAAATCTGTTTCATTTCTTTTATATTTTTATCTTTTAGATAATATTAGTAATACTTTATCTATGAGTTTAAATTATCTATATAACTTATATTTATAGTGTTTTAACACTAGCGTTATCGAGTGACACTACTGGCCAAAAAAGGCTAAAATTTGGCATGTAGTCTCCTTGGAGAGTATAGGAGAGCATTAAGAGAAATATTCTCGAAAGTACTTATAAAACTAAAATAAAAAACAGGATTTTATAGTTTGCAGTCCACGCAAAAGAAGTTACAGTTAATAATATACAAGATATTTATGACGCGTTATTACTTGCATCGATAAACCTAATCAAAATCGATTTAATATAAAATATTTCAGCTAATTCACTTATTTTTTTCATTACAAAATACATTTATATACACGCGCACTGTAAAGCGGAATTCAACGTCACGCTGTCTCTTATCATACCAGGGAAGCCCCTATAAACAATTCTGCGAGCGATCTTTGAACCTGTAACAGCTTATTGGCACCATAACCTCGATGAGTGCCTTATATAAAAAAAAACAGCTTCACTATTTACCGCATAGCAGAATAGTCAAAGAGACCCTATTGGCAGACCCATAATAAGTGAGAGTGGCCGCAAGTCAGACGTACCGTGGTTCGCTACGTATCCTTCTCAATTAAATCAAATAACGTATATAGCATTCTTTTTCCGCCGAGGTTTCATAGATGATTCTGGTGTTCCCGTGAGCCTCGGCCAGTGGTGGTAGAGGAGGTGCATCGTGAGGTTTTAGTGAGTATACGGACGGTCCTTTTACAGCCGATCCGGAGTCCCATATAACCCGTCTCGAGTCACCGATCGGGCGGGTATCCATAACGGATTTCGTCACGATAAAAAAGAGGGTGGTCAGAGAGAACCTAGTGTCAAGACACTCCGTTACCGCTTTCCGCCCGAATTCGAAGCATTGCGTGCCTTATAATATACCATTTACAGATAATTTATATGTAAATATGTATGAAACGTAACTATACCAATATGAAACGCATTATCAAGTTGTCAACAAACAAGGATGCACATAAGTAATATAGTCATTAGAGCTAAAGATAAAAATCCTTTGACAACCACTAATTAGCTATTGAGTTTTTTTAAACAATGACTTTTAGTTTCATTGAAGCTTTCGAGCATAAATATAAATCGAAAAAGATAATTCAGCTTCTTGACTATGGCGCTTCGAAGGTTAGAAAAAAAGGGAAGGGATATATAGTATTTGGAAATGAAAGGCTCAAGTTTTATGTATGTATCTTCTTGTGTTCTCCATACAACAAAAATTAACCAAGGGTAAAATGGCGGCCACAACAACATGGCGGATTACATATTTTTATACAACCCAACTAAAATTACAATCAAATAAAAGGTCTAATGTCATGGAATACAATACACCAAGAAAAAAGATTCTTTTAAAAATAAATTTGAAGTAAGCAATACTTCCCAGTACTTTCTTCCTAGCATTCCACATATTTTACATGACAAAGGTAGACAAAAATTATCTAATGTTAAGACACTCAGCTCTCCGTTAATCAAACGTAAACTATAAACAAAGTAAGATAATAGAACATAGCTATATATTTAGTTACAAGCTAACAATGTTAGTCACGGCAAGGCTTATCAGCGTTTCGACACCATTTCCGCTTTGGATTCCTGCGCTCCCGTTACGATAAAAATGTTTACATATACTAGTATAACTATATATCTGTTTGTCTATTGTATAATTTATTATGATCTATTACATATTAAGACATCATCGCGGCACAGTTTTAAAGTACCTGACCGTAAAAACAGCGGTTGTAGGTTCGTTACGTATTCGAGGCATTCTTTGAATCCAATAAAAAATATTTCTACAGCCTAGTAAAACAGAGCACGGCGTTGAGTTCCATCACCCAATTCAATAAGACTATAATGAGCAAGGAGTCTTAGCATTATTTAAAGGAAAGAATTTGCTATCCTGCTATGTGAGGGAAACGTATGATGATGAATTTCTTATACATTGAGTGTTGAATGGCGAAACTCAACGCTGCGCTTTGTCTTACTATAGCGGACCAATGAAAATAACTTAAGTTCATTCATTGCCACAAAATGGAAATTCAACCACCTGACCTAACCCCAATCGCTGTTCTACTGCGTTACGATGGTCTCATAATATAAAATTATTTGATACAAAAAAAATAAAATATTAGTGCATAATATAATTCTTTCAACTACAAATTGAACCCGTAACCTAAAAACTACAAACCACCATAATTTACATTAAAAAATAAATAAAAAAAAAACTAGGTCAAAGTACATTCATTTAACACTCAGCTAGTTAGCATGAGGTTTTCAAGTCATCGTCGTGATTGATTATATCCGCCTATAATTATTGAACGTTAAATATGCAAAAGGCGACCAGGAAGATACCTTTTGTGTATAAAACTTGTGTTCCGCTTATAAATGGATACAATTATTTTAAATACTTGACGCGTAAAGTTTGCGTTGCCATAGCAACTGTATGTCACTTTCTTAGAAGTGTGTATGTCAAATACAACATGAGTAAAAGCAAAAACTTAGAAGACTAACTTCACGCTGTATCCCGCATATAGCAGGGTAGGCAGAGGGAACCAGAGAACCTAGTGTTAAGACACTCCATTCTCTTTCAACAATTCCGTTCCGCACTTGAACTTTAAAGACCTTTTTACAAAAATTACGCGGACGTAAGAAAATGAGACTTGCCACACTTATAGTTTATATAGCGTGCACAATGAAAATATACTTTTAAAACAATGCATAAAAATATATTAAATTAATAAAAAGAATATTACACACTACCATGGTTTAACATCCATGTTTATATAAAGTGATATATACGTTGCTAGGCAACGCGTTGTTAACGCGTCAACGGCGACATTAGTATATTTCAAACATATTTAGAAGACACATAAAAAATAAAACTTAATAATTAAAAAACAAAATAGCTTATTTTGGCTCGTAATTTTCTTATTATTCAAAAGTAAAGGTTACTGACCGTTCTGCCAAAACACAGACCAAGCCACCGTACAGATTAAACACAAATTTGACATGCAAATGTCTATTACAATGCTGGCGCATTTTTAATATTTTTTTTTCTTTGTAAAGTTTTTATACATATATTTCGAAGCAACGTGAGTCCAAGTAATATATACTACTTTTACTTCCTTTTATAATAATGAAAGGAAGTATATTCCTTTTATTCCTTTTTTATATATAATTAATCTCTTAATATTTATCTATATCCCGCTCATCAGGGGTAGTCAGAGAGTGACCTGGTGACAAGACACTCCGTTCGTTTAAGTCTTGACACTAGGTTTTTAAAGGAGACACTAGGCTCTATGACTACCCTATTATGTTGTATAAAGGTTGAAGCTACTATAATTCTTGGGTCTAATAACCGTCAAAAAGTCCGTCTTTTACTACACAAACGTGGTAGTTCATGACATTTTTTACGATTCCAAGTAAACTCACATAGCTTAGGATTAAAATACAGATTAACATATACTATATGAAAAATATACTTAAAGAAATGGATTACAACTATAAAGATACTAATCTTTGTATTGTTATCCGTTTTTTGTAAAATTGCATTAAGTGGTAACAAGGGGAAGCGCGGCGTTGAGTTCCGCCCCTCAGCACGCAATGCCTCAAATCCGGCGGAAAGTAGGAACGAAAAGAGAACGTAGAGCGTTAACACTAGGTTATCAGGTTCCTTCTACCTACCCTGCTATATGCGAGACACAGCGTGAAGCTATAGCGGACTTTGCCACCTTTGTTATTACAGGTCTCGATTAATAAAACTCCATCTCTCTATCAAATTTTAAAACTTCCTCTAACTCCTACCCAACCATAAAACTCTTTCTACTGCACAAAATTTCAATTTCACTGACAAAGTCAAGTAACATTAATTGTCATTACAAAGGAAACGTTATGATTGGCCGTATCCTGCGCACGCTCGTGTCGCCATGGCACGTGAAGCGTTAGACGAGTGCAGATTAAAACTTTTCATACTAATATACTTTAAGCTGAATTTTTTTGAGAGGACTTTGCTAATTATAAACTTTGCTAAATATAGAAATTTTATATAAAAATGTAATGACACTGGATTTCAACACGCTACCCTTAAATATTTATATATTTTTATGGAATACCTAATTATTATATAATTTAAATTCTAATATTTGAAATATGGCGAAATCAATTAAAATCTTTATAAATTGTAATTTGCGTTAATTAATATAGAAGCTATATTTTTGTTAAATTATATCTAGATGCGTTCTGTACCTTTTTCGTGAAGAAATAACAAACATCCATGTTCATAATCCAACATTAATTAATTATATTAAATTAATTCATTCGCCCCGTCTTGTGAGGAATGAGATGCGACGTTAGTTTCCACCAATTCACTATCTCTAAAATGGAAAAAGGAGAACGGAGTCACTCCACATAAGCTTCTCTTTGCCTAATACGAGAGATATGTATAAAAAAGAAAAAAGAACAACAATCCATAAACATCGCGTGTCTAAAGTGTGAACACAACGTGGCGTAGATGATGCATGAAAAATATTGTAATTAAATGTTCCCACGTTTATGATTCTAATGAATCGATTATGTTCATGATATGGTTTAACGGTTCATAGATTGATCAGGTCTTGATTCAACAATTATTATTTTTTTGTAGATTTATACGCTTTGAATGAAGACAATATGTTGAATGAAAATAACATACATAGTTCTCACTTACTTTGCCTCTCAATAATTGTATCATAATAATCGTGAAGCTATGTACAATTATTGCCTCTCAATAATTGTACATAGCTTCACGCTGTATCCCACATATAGCAGGGTAGGCAGAGGGAACCTAGTGTTAAGTCCGTTCCCCACTTTCCGCCGAATTAAGGCATTGCGTGCTGAGCGAAACTCAACGCCGCGCTTTGTTTTGTTACCAAACCCAGGAAATGAAAAATTCCATTTGCTGGAGTGGGAATCGAACCCACAACATGTCGCGTATACAGTCGCACGCTTGTGCCTCTGCGCCACGACAGGCGTTTTTAAATAATTAGGCGGGTTTTTAAATAACTTAAACACTTATTTACCTGAAAATGTTTCATTTATATTGTTTTTTATGTACTCATTTATCATCCTATAAATAAAAGAAAGCCTGACGCTTATTATCGTTATAGAAACAGAATTAACAACACTGCGATGCAATAAGATACCTGACTGTCGACGTGATGGGTGCAGGATCGACACCACCTGAAGGCAATGGCTATATTTTATTATCATTTCTTTAATTTACAGCGTTAAGTTCCGTCACTCCTCACTCAATATATCTATGCTAAAAGAGTCAAAAACTTGAAAAACGTGAGTGTTTTAGCACTAAAATCTCTCACTAACCGTAACAAGCGGAAAAAACATAAAAATATATCACAATAATTATACAAACATTTCATTGACTCGACCAATACAATTCCCCAATGTCAATCGAGACTTGCCTTCAAAGTCAATGCTATACAAACATAAATCGGACATCAAGGAGCGCAAATTCACTTGACACCTGCACAGATTGCATACAAAGTGCGACCCCCCACGATGTTATATAATAAGAAGACAATACATACACGTCATTCGACGTGGAATAGCTAAGTAGTGCTCATGACCATAATAACAACAATTGTATTACCCTTATATAAATTGTTTAAGAAAAGTATTGGCATGGATAACTGAGGTCATCGTGAATACCGGAAAACGGAGTGTCAGGATAGTGTCCTATTCTCTGACTATCCTAAATAAAAAAGTTGTGCATAGATTGGTATATCGACAAGTATATATTTCATATTAATAAGCATCATTAGGATCTATTATTTTATATATAGAGTAAGTAAATGGTTGTGGGTTCGATTCACACTCCAGGTAATGGAATTTTTCATTTCCTGGGTTTGATAACAAGGCAAAGCGCGAGTTCCGCCACTCAACACGCAATGCCTCAATTCGGCGGAAAGTGGGGAACGGAGTGTCTTAACACTAGGTTCCCTCTACCTACCCTGCTATATGCGGGATACAGCGTAAAGCTATGTATGTATATAAATTACGAAATCAAGCACTTCACACTTAATTTCTACAATTTCAGCTAAAAAAATATTAAAATAACATAGAAAAAGAATTTACAGATATAACTTAAACTTAAAATGCCTATCCTAAAAATGCATACACGATATAAACTTATCAATTTATTCACGCCTGGTGACGCATTTGGAAATAGAACTTTTATTTTAGCAATGTTTCTATTTCAGAACAATTTCCGCCACAAGTTTTAGGAATTAGGTTACATATAAAAGGTATTGAAATAATACAAAGAACACATTCTTTTAGGAACATATTACATATTTTTTAAAGATAATTAACACGCAAAGAAAAGAAAAACGGGACTCTAACCCGCACCACTTGTAATCTATCCAAGCACTTTAACAAATTTAAGCAGTACGTTGCGGTTGTTTCTAAAACATATTAACAACAGTAGTGGGATTCAAATCCCACACAGAGTATTGTCTATATTAAAAACATACATGTTTTAAAAGCACTTTTAAGTCATAGTGTGGTAATGAGTTTCGCCATCAACACTCAATCAGTCACATACCTCTCATCAGTCATATACCTGTGATAACCACGTGTGATAAACAAGACACGTAAGATGAAAAAAAATGATAAGAGACCTATAGACATCAATATGAATTGTATTGTAACTTGCGACTGTAAATGCTGCGACTGTGGGTTCGATTCCCACTCCAGGAGATGAAAATATTAAATAATAATATTAATTAAATAATAATAGGAGATGAATATATTAAATATTTAACGACTGTTATGCAGCAATTAACACATACAAAATCTGGTAAGCAATCACCCGTCACACTTCACCTATCATCTAATCTACACACACCAAATAACCATATATCAAGTACACAAACTACAAAAATCACACGCAGAAGGAGAGGGAGGAGACAGAGATAGGGGGAATCTATATATCCTTTTTCCTGAAGGCTTTAGGACGGGATATATAGATATGAGTATACCGACGTAAAGTCGAGTTTCGGCAAACCGAAAACGAAAAAAAAAATTAAATATTTATAATAATGAATATATGATCTCGCTTTGGTAACAAGACAAAACGCGGCGTTTAGTTCCGCCGCCCAGTACGTAATGTCTTAATTTGACGCAAAGCTGATAACGGAAATTTTAAAAGAACAGAGTGAGTGTAATTTAAATAATTCTTTCACTACAGATCACTTTATAATGATTATTCAAAAGATAATATATCAACGTTACGAATTCGAACCCACTGTTTTAGTTAAAGTACATAATAATAAACACTTTTTTCTATGTAAAATCATTAAATCTTTGAACATATCAGAGAACTGACCACACTGTCAGACTGTAACAATACAAACTGTACAATAATTATTATTCTTAAATTAGTTTCATTTCGCTATGGTAAGACAAAACGTGAAACTCAATTCCGCCACTCAACACGTCATATCCCGAATTCGGGCAAAAAGTGTAGAACAGAGTGTCCAGGCCCTACGCTCTCTGACTAGTCTGCTATACAGGAAAAGCTAAGAAGAATCCTGAATTAGATTGTTTTTAAAACCTAATACAAACAAATAATAATAACATATTTACGTTTTACGTGTCAGACTCGCCATTTTATTATCCCACGTACATAACAAGCTAAGTGATGAGGTAGGAACGTAGCAATAGTGTTATGATGTATGTATGATAATAACGTAATAATATTCACCGACCTTCATAAAAACAGTACCTGTGTCACACTTGGAATTAGACTAAATATAACAAAAGTATGACAAAATAAAGACAAAAGAAAGACTAACTATTGAAACTATCAATTTTTTTGTTATGCTGCGTTATTGAGTGACAGACATACAAAATAGAGGCAAAAATACTGGATATAGAATGCTTAAATTGGTTTGGGCAACGTAGGGGAGCACTAGGAAAGAATTTCTCAAAATTTTGAAATATTAATATCAATAATTTTGTTTTTATAGTCCACGCAATGGAAGTCGCTACTGATAACTAGCCTATAATTAGTTTAATCTCATTAGTCTTCAATTTGATTCTTAAAATCAAGATAAACAAGACATATACTGTAGACATCTACGTGTACTATATAACTTTAGTTCCCTAGTTCCACCACTAACCCAAAACCGCTGAAAACAACAGAGAAGTTACATTCAAACTTCTCAAGATTTAAGAGAGCGTAATTCACAGACCTTTCGCGCTAGCCTACTAAAGTACTCCACTCATTGTGGTGTTATTTGAAAAAAAACTTTCGATTCACCGCAATTCACTAAACTAGGAAAGCCTTCTCGGCAGATTTAACAATAGCTTACCTGACAAATTTAAACCAACTACTTGAAAGCCAAATTGTATCTTATACGAATGGCATAAAGAACAATGCGTTAGCAAACAGTGTTGTTAACCCCGTAGCTACAATTGCCTACATTTTGCGGAATAACCAACTGTAGCATGTTGAAATAAGGGTTATAAAGCCGAGATCTGTGGGAGACGAACCGTAACAGCATCTAGTGCACTGATGCGGAAACGTCTTTGTATAATTGAAGAAAAATACTGGGGCAGATTTGAATTGTAGCGAGAAGTCTATTAGGTACCTTCAAGATGTAAATCCTAGGGTAAGCTAGAGAGGTCGTTTGATGTTAGGAAATAACTTGATCTTAGAGCTTTGGAGAATCTTTATTGCGTACTCGTGTTGAAAGCAATTACTTTTATTCTTATCACTGGCGCTACTCCCCTGGCTTTTGTCCGGGTGTAATACACCGTTCTACTTCAGAAACTTTACAATTTATGAGAAGACTAGTTGTAGCCCGCAACTGCGTTTACCTTCCCTTAGTGATCCTGTACACTACCTACATGCTAAATTTCAGCATTCTGTGAGCAATAGTTTCAACTGTTAGTGTCCTATTAGTCAATCATGGGGGGTCTTCACTCTCCTCCCTGGGGAGGAGGGGTGATGGCTTGGTGAGGGGTGATTGGATGGGTTTATATTGCTATTAGTCAATCAGTAACGTAAGTAAGTAATTTTATATATAGACATTACTAGACCCGATAGTTCAATAGATCCTGAGGTAAAAGCAAGCTAAGAAAAGCCTAAAATATCTACAGGAAGACCTGTTCAGAAACGTCAAGTTTCCAAAAATATATTTGCGAATACTAAAATAAACCTTATTAATTCGGTTAAAATAATTTTATTTAATGTGTAAAAATCGTGAATATCAAAGACTTCACTATGTCCAAAACCTCTTTACATACAACTCCTTACATTTCCATAAAAACATATAGAAATAAAATCCATTTTATAAAAATACAACCTAGAATTCTTCAAGCAACAGCCAACAATCCATCAAGTAGTTCATCATGTAGCATTCACACAGATTTGTCATGGCGACGCGCGACTAGATGAGCCCGAGACGTGGCCACAGCTAATTTAATGCTGACTTTTATATTTTTTGCTTACGAATTCCTTTATGGGAGTTATTTTCCTTTGAATTGTGGTAATATTTTTTATTGAATATAATATAGGTGTACTAGGAACATTCTTAGCGAACTGAGTGTTTCCATATGTTGTATTATTAATACGTAAGGGTTATGGGTTCAAATCGCTCTGCATGATATTTAATTTTACCAACTGCTTCTAAGTGGGCATATTATACAGTTAAAAAGAATGAAAGATCTGTAAATTTTCTCGTCTCAACCTGGGAAAGATGCTTAAAGAAAAAAAGGCAACATGGAATATTAAATAAAACATACAGTTAATTAATTATTTTACTATAATTTCTTATGAAAGACTAATGGAAGCTGATTTCTCGTAAAAATTGAAATTGAAAAGATTGAGTTAAAAGTTCGCGTTAAAATTTTAAAAGTGATGTCGAAACGACTTAAGGTAATAAATATTTTTGTACAAAGAGACAAACTTGATTATTTTAACGTAGTTTTGTTCGTTATTACCAGAAAAAAAACATACATAAAAACATATTTTTAAGCTTCACGCTGCATCTCGCATATAGCAAGGTAGGCAGAAGGAACCTGGGAACTTAGTGTTAAGACACTCCGTTGCCCACTTTCCGCCGAATTGAGGCATTGTGTGCCGAGTGGCGGAACTCAACGCCGCGCTTTGCCTTGTTACCAACAGGAAATGAAAATACTAAACTTTTACATTTCCTAGAATGGGAATCGAACCTACAACTAGTCGCGTTTACAGTCGCACGCTTGTGCTTCTGCGCCACGACACTTTTTAAAAAACATTTCTTTAAAAAATAGGAAAGAAAAATAACCTTAACTTTTGCAAAGAACTGCAAATACCAATAATGCGAAATCACCTTCACCCATTCATATGTTCAATACATACAATGAAAAATCAATACATTGAACACTTAAACACCCCTACGGAAGCATATTGACGCTTCCCCATTGAAGGGGTGCATCACTCATGTTCCTAATGAACAATTAAGAGGGCGGAAAAACGGTTTAATTATCAAATCACGCTGTTCAAATAATCGTTGATTTAAGGATGTAGGTAATTTACGGTAAAATTTAGTATTTACTGAGTAATTCATATAATACACAATATTGGCAAAATATTCTTAAATACTGAACTCTCATTGCCACCGTGACGCAACTAAGACTTGATTTAACGATAGGGTTGTGGGTTCACATCCTGCTCGTGGCAGGATAATCTTTATATTACTTCCCCAATTAAAGATTGGGGGTTTTCGCCAGTTTGTTGTGTGGTATTAGCAAACTCAGTCCTTAAATCAGTTCCTAAGTTAACAAAGAATAACTTATAACTGTTTTATACCTACGTATTCCGCTACAAATGGGGATATACATATATGGAATAAAAAAAAAAGTTGATAAAAAAGTAACAATCGCAAAAAAGAATTTATTGACATCTTTGTCAATGGTAATGTTAAAAGAGAACTGAGTGTCTTAACATTAGGTTCTCTGGTTCCCTCTACCTCCCCTGTTATGTGCGAGATACCGCGTAAAATCCTATCAAAAGCCCAGGAGGTTCATACTTTAAAAATATTGTATTGTTATCAGATAAATAGATCCAGATAAAGTTAACAATAGTTAGTTTAAATTGTAATTAAATTTTATTTTGATAACAAAACAAATAAAGCTTTACTTTAAAAACACTTCCTAGTAACATAAGAGAAATAACATTGAAAACACTTGGCATAACCATATCTGACTAATAGTGTATCGTTAAGGATTTACATCAATTAAGTATGTTAACGAAATGGAAGCTATATTTACATATATAAAATGTAAAGTAGACTGGTAACAGAGCAAAAACAACAGAATACGCCTAATACAGGCATATCCGTGCGCATCGATCGCCAACGCATGATTGACCTGACGTAACTTTCTTGACAAAGCTACGTTTATATTGCTTTAGTCAAATTTTAGATATTTATTATTTTAATCATAATTTACTATTTATAACGCCTGTCGTGGCGCAGAGGCACAAGCGTGCGACTGTAAACGCGACAGGTTGTGGGTTCGATTCCCACTCCAAGAAATAGAATTTTTCATTTCCTAGGTTTGGTAACAAGGCATAGCGCGGCGTTGAGTTCCGCCACTCAACACGCAATGCCTCAATTCGACGGAAAGAATGGAACGCAGTGTCTTAACACTAAGTTCCCTCTGCCTACCCTGCTATATGCGGGATACAGTGTGAAACTACGTATGTATGTATTATAATTTAACAATATATAATTTTAAAACATCGCCCTAAAAATGAGGAATTAATTCAGTATCAAAGGCGGCAATTTGTCTAATTTATATAGAAAGTGAAACTTTAATGTGGAACTATAGTAAATATAGAATTAGTTGATAGAGCTTTCAAAGACGGCAATGTAGGGTTTGTAATCAAGGTTAAATTAAAATTTTAAGTTATTGTGAAATATGAGAAACAAACAAAGGTAAAAATGAAATTTGCCGCATAAAATGTAAAATATATATTTTATTTTCTTTACAACTCAAATGAATCGGTGAGTGCAGAAACAAAGTAAGTCACAAAAAATTCAAAAATTCGTAACCGATATAAACTAGCTTCGAAAGGCAAGTTTTACACTTTTTTTCTCCCTCGTAAAATTTGAAAATCCGGACTTACGTTGTTTCTGCACTCACCGATTCTAATGTCAAATGCACAATTACCGCTTGGCTAAGACAATATAAAACCAATTGGAAATAAATTTTATGTAACAAGTTTTTTTTATGAAAAAAGCAATTTAATAATATTGACAATACAGTTAAAAATAAACAATTTATACGTCGGTCTATTATAATAATAATTAAGATCTTAACAAAAAAACCAAACCAACTTGAAAAAAAATGTACTAAAAATTACAATTATTACGAATAACTCAAAAACTGTATAAGATCTAAAATCTATCTCGAATTTAAATAGGACCACATCAGAAGCATTAGCTATCTAATAAAATTGGTTCATCCAATCAAATGTTATGCCTCCTCCCTTTTTGAAGTGGGTTAAGAATATCATGTAAGTATCATCATAGATTAAATAAAATGCTATCTAGTATATAAACGGGGTTCTATTAATTCCAGCCCACTCAGATAGACGTAGACGTAGGTGGTAATAGTCGCGTACCATCTAATGGAAATTTGGCAGCGTTGGCAAAGTTCATTACGAAACTCGAAAAGTAAATAAAAGCTTTGGTTGTGAAATGTTATATTATGTACGGTTTCTTAAAATTTTTTTTAATAATAAAGGAACTTTGATGGTAAATTTTTAAGTCAATTTTTTGACTTTACCATATAAATATCACAAAAATAAATGAAATTATGAAATAATGTCAAAAGTTAAAATTTATAATATTTTTAAAGTTTTATTTACGTATGAAGCATAAAAATATATAAAAAAATCTCGATGTAGTCCTATATAGAGATAGCTTGACTGTAAGGAATGCTTGGACGCATTGCATTCCAATAGGCGCGGGTTCGAATCCTACTACTTTTAAATTTTTATACGTTTTTAAATATTTTAAGTAAATTTTGGTTTAAATAATATATCTTTACAAATCATTATTTTTTGGCTTCTCGATTTTACCTCCATAACAGGGTCTCATGGAGAACCTAGTGTCTATACATCATATATGAATTTCCGCTCAAAATCTATCTTAGTTTTTTTTATTTTCAGGCTGTATCCCGCATAAAGCAGGGAAGCCGAGAACCCAGTATTAAGACACTCCATTCTTTTTCAACATTTCCGTTCTTATATATACTACTTATATATACTTTGCGTCGAATTGAGGCGAAACCTAAATCTAGACTTCAGCATATCCTAACTAATACAGAAACAGGTTTCCTAACAATATACATATAAAACGAAACAATTGGCACAAATATAAGCACACCAACATAACATAAGACCGACGATGTTTAATTGCCCGTCCCGTTGTTATTGTCTTACGCAGCGCTTAGAACACGGTGAAATGGTTCTCAGATTGCAATTCTCAGTAAGGATTTAGTTTTTATGTTTATGTTGTGAAAGAAACTGGCTTCTCGATTTATCTACCTATATATATAAAACGCTTATGTTACTTAGTGACTGACAGACAACGTACGGGTAAAACTACTGGCCACAGAAAGTTGAAATTTGGCATGTAGAGTTCTAGCCAAAAAAAAAAAAATAGATTTTATGTTTATTAGGACACGCAAACGAAGTTGCGGAATATATTTAATCTATACATAAAATTCTGACAAATAAGGTACAACCGAAACTAAGTAGAAAGATAGGTACGTAGGTTCTTTGGAGAGTGAACTAGAAAAGAAGAGCACTAACAAAAAAGTGAATTTTATATTTTATAGTCGAAACTACAAAACATCCTGGTCATAGTACACGAAAAGAAAATTGAGGATAACAATCGTAGGTTACAAGAGATTATACATAGGAAATATGGTAAATTGCCAACAAAAATATAAAAACATAAAATAAGACAGATATTTATACTAAATCACTATGAAATAAATGAGTAATGAAATTTATGGATATTTCGAAATTTGTACGGATAGAACCTGGAGCTATCACATGTCTAGTGGCATTATTTTATATAAACAATATTAAAATTATTAATAAATAAAATAATAAATTTATTAAAATGACCTTCGAAAACACATTTGACCGATATAAATTAATTAAATAAATAGCAAAAACGCAATATAAAATATATTTAAAATGAAACAAAGGCTAATTATTTGCGCTTATCTATATATATAAAGCGCATTACTGAGTAACTATAGATGAGTACTGAGAGAGTATTTCTTGAAATTCCGACGAAAACGGAAAAGCAATTATAGTCATATTATACAGTCAAACGTAGTCGCAAGATTTTTATCCTGCATATAGGCAGAGGGAACCTGAGAACCTAGTGTTAAGACACTCCGTTCCCCACTTTCCGCCGAATTGTGGCATTGCGTGCTGAGCGGCGGAACTCAACGTCGCGCTTTGCCTTGTTACCAAACCCAGAAAATGAAAATACTAAACTTTTACATTTCCTGTAGTGGGAATCGAACCCACAACCTGTCGCGTTTATAATCGCACGCTTATGCCTCTGAGCTAACCGGCGTCAAGATTTTGCCAGTGTATTAAATACAAAATTTTTAAACCATTGAAAATCAAGTACCTATTGTTAAAAAGAAATTAACCAGATTTCCCTACTAGAGACGCAGTCACAAAACTTGAGACTACAATGTCATGAGATGCAATGGCTTTAATAATTCAAGTGGGTAGACTTTTTCTCTTCAGTGTATTACAAAAATGCAAATTTCACCTCATTTGAATCAAGATTCTGTGAGCGGAGACCCGCTTCATAGTGAAGAAAAACCTCATATTTATAATTTTACAAAAAAAAAATAATCTATATCCCCTATATAGCAGGGTAGGCAGAGAGAACCTGAGAATCTAGTGTTAAGACACTTCGTTCTTTTTCAACAATTCCGTTCCGTTTCGTTGTGCCTCTGCACTACGACAGGCGTCACAATAATATAATTCTTTTTTCATACCATCATGATATTTTTTGTGTAGGAAGTATATTATCTAGAACCCATATATGCCATATTCAGTTTCGTTTTTACTATAATGGCACTGGAAATCCAAAGAATAGGGCTACGACTTCATAGGAGACCTATTTACAAATACTAATATAACTATAATTTATTACTCAGTACTTCTATTTTTTGTGTCTCCAAGGGCGCCGACATGTCCTTATGTGTTTAGATGATGTCCATAATAACTACGTACATACATAAATTCATGTGATACAAAAAGGTTTTTTTAAGATGAAGACGCATTTTAAGACTTAGGCAAGGCAAGAGTAGATACATTGCATATGCCTGAGAGAACCTAGTGTCAAGACACTCTGTTTGCGAAATATATAAAAATACAAACGAAAAAATATATTTAACGCCTGTCGTGGGGCAGAGGCACAAGCGTACGACTGTAAACGTGACAGATTGTGGGTTCGATTTCCACTCCAGGAAATGTAGAAGTTTAATACTTTCATTTCCTGGGTTTGGTAACAAGGCAAGCACAGCGTTGATAATGAATGAATATATTATAATATAAATTTAAAAAATCTAAGGTTTTTCAATTTACGGACATTTAAAATGACCTCAAAAAATTTATTTTCCATCATAAAATATAATTTTAAATAAGTATAATTATTTTGTACGCAACTTTGATTATTGCGGCGACGACAAACCGCAAACAGCTCGACCTCTGTACAGGGATAGAAACTCGAACTGAACTATTGTGGGCGACAATGAGGAATTAAATGTACTTAGTATTTCCTGCTGTCATATTAATATGTAATAAGTGAAAAATCTAGATTTTAACATAAATAGAAAACCGGCTTTAAACAAAAAGTATTAAAAAATTACATTACGAATAACTCAAAAACTACTCGTCACATGTTAAGCTTAAATTTAAATAGGACTACATCATAGATATCACTTAAAAAAGAATCATGAAAATTGGCTCACCCAGTAAAAAGTTATACGGTAACACAGATAAAAAAAATTAAAATAAGAAACTCCACTTCTTTTGAAGTCGGAAATACCCATTTTACAGGCAAAAATATTGATAAATGAACTTGTATTTATATTATTAAAATATATTTTTTTTACCTGAAAGTATTTATATTACATTTGTTTAATTTACTTTGATGAAATTATTTTTTTTTGCTTCACGCTGTAGCCCGCATATAGCAGGGTTGGCAGAATGAACCTGAGAACTTATATATTAACCTGTTTATATATATTTATTTATTCACCCAATAAAGCAAACATATTACTTATTAATATAAAAAAATGTAAAAATCAATCTATTTACGACTGGACCAATCACTCATCTTAGGCACTTTCTGCACATACCTTTACTCATATCGAGAAAAAAAATTAAAATATAATTTAAGGTCTGTGTGGGCTTTGACACAACCTACATATATAGTGGGCGCCGGTTGATTACATTATAACCACACTAAGATGGTATCTGGGCTAATTAAATATTGATTTTCTAAAGTCAAGTAACAGTACAAGCAGCACAATATACGATGGGTGATGTATTACTATAATAAAGGAATAAGGCTATTTATTACTAGTTATCATATTCACAAAAATAGTTATATCTATGTCCTAATATTTTATATTCGATCTTAAATTTGCCACACCAAAAATTAAAATATAAAACTCCTTTCATGCTTCTGTCCGCATAAAGCAGGCAGAGAGAGATACTTAATACAGTGTTAAGACACTCCGTTTTCCACATTGAATGTGATTTCAAGACTCACTTTGCCTTACCGGAGAGGTGAAGAGATTTTAAATATAATCATTCCCCCGAGTGGGGATCGAACTTGTTGTCCCCCATTCAATACACTACGATATCAGTGTTCTTAAGTTTAACTACCTACCATTCAAAATTTTATCAACGGCGAACGGAGTGTTTTATCACTGGGTTCACTCTTATTACCCTGCTATGCTGTAATTTTTATCAACACCCCACGCAAGCGAAGATGCGAGCAAAAACTAGTAATCCATAACTTGGCCATACAACGATTGACACAATTCGCTCGTAGCTACAAGTATGACGCATGTCGCACATCGGTGGAGCACTCCAATTATGACATGTGGGTCATTGAAACGATATGTAATTAATATAAATTTCAAGATATTCGGTGACATTACAATTTCTCTTGTTAAAAGAACACTACATATGAGTATTCACGTTTGCGCGTCCGTGCGAAACTGTTTTTGTATGTAAAATCAAATTTAGATTAGATATCTTTCATTGAGGCGATTATTGCGCAGTGCGATAGGGTCCGACTGTAAAGACGATTGGTTTTGGGTTCGATCCGTACTGAAAGGAATAATTAAATAAATTTTATTATGTTTTTCGCTTTGGTAAAACAAGACGTTGAGTTTCGTCCCTCAATACGCAATATCTCAATTTCGGGCGGTAGCTGTGGAACAGTTTCCTGACAATTGGCGCAATCGGACAGCCCCCTTTTGTAGGAAACAATATGACGCTAAAATAACCTTGAATAAACTATCCAGGCACAGTTGAGAATGTACGCATAAGTACGATTTCCACCTGAAGTAAACTTTTATATTTTATTTTTAACATTAAACGTACATTCAACCACCTAAAGTGCAATCTAACAAAATCACTAAATATAAATAACTTCCAATAAAGAAAGAAAAATAGACAACTGACACTGATTGCACAGAGCGTCCATACCGAATACGTACCTACACTAAAGCGATTATCCTTAATCGATTTACTAAATACGATTATTTACCTCGTAACGGCATTGATTAGGTAAAACTGTGCAATAAAACGCTGCATGTATAAATAATTTGAAACATACAGAGATTTGTATCCTTAAGTGAGTGATGTCTATTTTTAAAACTTCACACTGTACCCGCATACACCAGGGTAGGCAGAGGGAACCTGAGAATCTATAGTTGATACTCCGTTCCTCACTTTCCAATGAATTTAGGCATTGCCTGCTGAGTGGCGGAACTCAACGCCGCGCTTTGCCTTGTTACCAAACCCAAGAAATGAAAATACTAAACTTTGAGATTTCCTGGGGTGGGAATCGAATCCATAACCTGTCGCATTTACGGTCGTACGCTTATGCTTCTGCGCCACGACAGGCGTTAAGTGAGTGATTAACTCTTTAAAAATATTATTTAATAAATAAATAGCATTCTCTCTTCCCAAAATATTGTTCTTAGTAATAATCTTTGGGCAGCAGAAATATGTAAAATCTTTTTTTAATTAGGGCAAAGTAGTGTGCGTTCTTACAAAGCGCGGCGTTAAGTTCCGCTGGTAAACGTCAAATTTTAAATATAGGCAAAGTGTAGAACGGAGTGTCTGGACACTAGGTTCCTCTGTCTACCCTGCTAAGCGAGGAAAAGAGAGAAACTCCTTTAAAATCACTACCCATATAAAATTAGATCTTCGTAACTCCAAGATGTTTATTTCCTTAAAAAGTGGAATTTTTGATATCAAAACAAGCTCAGGAAACTCGGCCGCACTAAACATATTTACACACCTACTTATCACGTATGTAATTAGCCTAATAAATAATATAAATATTAGTATACATTATTCGTTAAAGAAAGTTTATAACATTTCTTTTTTTTTTTAGCTTCACACTGTATCACGCACATAGCAGGGTAGGCAGAGGGAACCAGAGAACCTAATGTTATAACTTTATATAAATCTATATCTTTAACATATCTAAGAATTTCTCGTTATCTTGTTCATTCTGGGAATAGGTTCTATAAAAATATTGTCCTCGTATCCAGACACATGTGCAAATATTGTAGCAAATCACACTATAAATAGTTGATTTAAAATAGTGTGGTAAGAATTTTCTTACATTTATAAATAAATGACATAAGAAGCTAACAAGAATTGAGTTAAAAAATTTATATTTACAGTCTTAAGATAAAAGCGGAAAGTGAGGAATAAAAATGTTAAAAGAGAAGGGAGTGTCTTAACACTAGGTTCTCTGGTTCTCTCTGCCTACCCTGCTATGTGCGGGATACAGCGTGAAGCTAAAAAAAAGATAAATCTGTACGAAACAGTAAATAGACAACACTCATGCTTAGTGCTGTAAGCCTGTCAACTTTCTGTCTAGTATATTTAGTCAGAACGGGAATCGAACACATAGCCTTGCCATAGCATTCCCTCAGCAAGATGTCAGTCAAGGGCAACAAAAAAATTACATATTTTATTCTAAGTTGTCGAGATACTGTGTTGGCATCTGTCAAGCAGCTGTACAACGTCATTACAAGATCAAATTAGTCTGGCAAAAACATCAGTTAGTGAACTTACTAAATAAAATATTTTTTAGAGGCCTATCGTGGAGCAGAAGCACGAGCGTGCGACTATATCCGCGATGGGTTGTGGGTTCGATTCCCACTCGAGGAAATGAAAATATTAAATAATATTTAATACTTTCATTTTCTCGCTCTAGTAACTAGGCAAAGTGCGGCGTTGAGTTCATCACTCCGCACGCAACGCCTCAATGGAACGAAAGTGTTAAAAAAAGATCGGAGTGTCTTAACACTAGGTTCTCTGGTTCCCTCTGCCTATCCTGCTATGTGCGGAATACAGCGTGAAGCTAAAAAATATCTTCCCTATGGTAAGATAAAGCGCGGCGTTGAGTTTCGCCACTTAATACACAATGACTCGATTTCGAGTAGAAAGAAGCGAATAGAGGCGTTATGACTGTTATTCGGGAAGCTGATACTTAATATCTATGAACACAGTAAAATATAATGTACGAGTACTCTATAAAATGCATACTACACGAACATAGCACCGTTATTTTTGCTGCGGGAGGACGTAATGTTTACTATTAAACTAATATTCAGCATATTTTCATTTATTATTTAAAAAACAAAAAGAGTTTAAGAGGTTACCAGAACTATAACAAAAATGTTATCTGATCAGTTCATCATAAGCAAATATCTCTCATGCCTACTGTTACGTATGAAAAAGCGTAATGAAGTAACACTCTTGTTTTTATTGGAATTTACCATATAATTATAATGGCGGTGAACGGAGTGTCTTGACACTAGGTTCTCTCTGAGAAGGGTACTAAGCGGGATAAAGCATGAAGCTGTTTATAATATACTTAATACTAGTACAATAATTATTAATTTTCAATAAAAATTCAAAATTGATTAAAAATAAAAATTCAGCAATTACTAAAATAAAATATTTTAAGGAAAAAATATAGTTATAACTTAAACGACTCAGTTTAGGCCTTAATTTCCACCACTAAACACGCAATATCTCTAACATGGGCAATGCTAAATTAGAAAAATGCAACTTTTCTAGTAGAAAAATGTTACCGTCTCCACCATATAATTCATACCGTAGTAAGACAGGTGTGGATGCAACAGTTTTAACTGCCGACTTAACTGTAACTATAACCTACATCGTAAAGTTATTTATTACATTTAACTTACATCTGCTTGTTTATTATAATTTCCTATTAATAATTCAATATTTAGTAAAAACGGATGAAATGAAGCACAAGATGTTCATTTCTTATCTTGAATCTATGAGTTTAAGTTACTAAGATTTTTAATATACGTCAAAGAATTCACGAAAATTTTCATTTTTTATAACTTCATGCTGTATCCCGCATATAGCAGGGTAGGCAGAGGCAACCTGAGAACATAGTGTTAAGACACACATTCTCTTTCAACAATTCCGTTCCCCACTTTCCGCCGAATTGAGGAATTGCATGCTGAATGAAAATTTCATTTAGTATTTCAATTACATACAAAGAATAAAAAAGAACTAGCTTCCCCTACAAGTTCTTACAAAAGCTTTACCATATAAAAAAAAAACAATAACCTCAAACACACACCAAAGAACTCATTAAACAATAAAATTATACAATCACAATAATTAACACTTGCATTCCACACACAATGGATCCTTGTCAACACGTAACACAAATATTAAATGATCTATATATCATCGATCTATAGATCACTGAACTATAAAGAATTATAAAAGATCAATACGTCTGCGCAAGCGCAACGAACGCGACCAACTAACGATTGAGAGGAAATTGTAAACATGGAACGGAAGTGAGAGGGATGTATGGCGTAAGAAAGAGACAGAACGTGATTTGTTTATACGACTACGAGACAGTGTTTATAAAATTTTAACATAGATTAAATTGTACAAATTGTTGTAGTAAATAAGTTGTCTCTAAGAGACACTGAGGAATAATAAAAACGAAATTAAATATTTAATTTATACTAAATGAATTTTCAATATTTATTGGATCTTAAATTATATGTTTAATTTTAATTATTACTAAAAAAAATACAATGTATATAAAAAAAAAGATAATTTTATTAAAGATACGCGAAAAGAGTTTCAATGTGTTAATTTAATAAGTGAATTTTAATATGAAAACATTTTAATATCATACACTTCAAGTCTAATCAACGGTTACATGCTCAGATTAAGGTCACCACCTGAATACTGGTATTAAATCCTGACAGCGAGATAATGTATGGATCGTGTGATTGTAGAAAGTGATTAAGTGTAATTTAAATTAATTAAATTACCTTTACTTGAGAAAAAATGATTTTATTCCTTAATAATTAAATATTTTTATTATAATATTAAAGTATATTTTAAAATATCGTACTGCATTAGATTACTCAACAGAAAATACAATCGTCACATTGTTTACCGGCAAAGTAGAGAAAATCTAGTGTCAAGACACTCCGTTCTATAATGGAGAGTCTAATCTCTCCGCCATAATTCGAAACGCTAAGTGTTGAAAGGCGGAACTCAATGCTACACTGTCTTACTAGAATAGAGAAATTAAAGCAATTAAAAATGTAATCATTACCCCGAGCTGGAAACCCTCGAACTCACAATCATCGCGTTTACTTCCAATGTCCTTCCCACTAGGCCACGATTACCTCAACTACTAATAACAGCCACTAAATAAAACTAAAATATATAACCAAAATGTAGAACCAAATACTTGTAGATACCAACAGTACTCCAGTTACAATATTTAAAATTTAATAAAACACAATAACTCCAGTAGCACATCTGCCTATTCAACTTTCACATGACAATATTTACAACATACAATATGAACTATTATTGAAATAAATCCCGCGAGAGGAAGTTGTCATGACGTGCCATTTAATATTTGCCAGTTACTATGTCATTTCAGATTTAAACTTTTAATTAGAGCAAAAACTTTTTTAAAATAAAAAGCATTGTGTGTACTTTTGAGCTTAGTCTGTGCCGGTTTTGCTTTGATGTGTTTACACGTCAAGGTTTTTGTATTATTTGTGTATTTTTTATCATTTTTATATATCTTCTGTATTTTGACAGAATGTATTGAAAGTTTTCTCCGTTCTCCTCGAACCGCGTCTTGGGTGTCCCAAGCTATGGCTTAAATTTAAAAAATATATATCTTGTTAAGCAAAAACTGTAAATTATCAGATTTAAATCGTATACATAAATAACTTCAAAGTATTATATTGGCACTTATATTTTATATTCTAGTGTATACATAGAAGCCATCGTGACGCAATGGGATAGTGTTAGATTATGAACGTGATGGTTATGTGTTCAAACCACATTATGTAAATAGTTGATATGTAATACGCGACAGGTTGTGGGTTGGATTCCCACTCCAGGAAATTGAATTTTTCATTTCCTGAACCAGGAAGTTTAGCAAACTAAACAATGCAAAGCGCGGCGTTGAGTTCCGCCATGCAGCACGCAATGCCTCAATTTGGCGGAAAGTGGGGAACGGAGTGTCTTAACACTAGGTTCCCTCTGCCTACTCTGTTATATGCGGTATACAGCGTGAAGCTATGTATGTATGAATAATATGTAATTGTTCTCATTTCCCCGATCTAGAAAAACAAATTTCGACGTTGAAACCCGAGTGTCTTGACACGAGGTAGAGTTCTCTCTACCCTATACGAGTACATAAAGCTGTTTCACTATACAGTAATAAATATAGTGAAACAGCTTCATGCTTTTATAATAATAGACAAATTAATGAAATCCAAAACTTCACTCAAAAATTTCCAAAACAGAACTACACCACCAGAATTATACAGAAATTAATTATAATAAAAATATTTTTTAATAACAATATTCTGGAAAGCGTCGCTTCAACACAAAGCCTAAAACGTTATTAACAAAACTTTCACGGACGGTGTAGCGAAAGCGCCTTTATTTTCGACCGACACGTCTGAAGTGCCGCGTAATTGAGAAAAAAATGTATTATTAAAAATTCTCACGTACAGATGAATTTGAATCACATGTGTTATTACTTATATTATTCAAAGAAACTGTATATGAATACATAAATATAACAACTGCCGGAGCGCAGAGGCACAGGCGTGCGACTGTAAACGCGACAGGTTGTGGGTTCGATTCCTACTCCAGGAAATGTAAGTTTAGTATTTTCATTTCCTGGGTTCGCCGCTCAGCACACAATGCCTAAAATTCGGCGTAGACGTAGTGGAATAACGTCTGGATGTAGACGCGAATGGTTGTTGGTTCGATTCCCAGTCACGGTAATGATTATATTTAAATTGTTTTCATTTATTCGACGTGTTAATGCAAAACGCGGCGTTGAGTTCCGCTACTCAACACGCACTGACTCGAAACGCGAAGGATAGCATAGTACCTTCACACTAGTTCCTCCTTAACAAACAGCGTAAAATTGTACAAAAAGACTCATAATAGATAAATTATAATTATTAAGACAAAGTTTAAATTTACTCTAGGATGTTCCATATTTTACAGAATATGTAGACAGATACTCATAAATCCCTACTTTTCAGTTTCCAGTATAAAAAAAACATAAGTAGGAGATTCGTATCTATAATGACCGCGTTCAAGTGCTCGGCAACTACGCCATAAGTACCACTTAGTACGACAAAGTTCGCATTTTTAGAAACGCACTACGAACTTATGATCTTCATAAAAATATTTGAGTGGATTTGAACCTACCCCTTTAAAGCAGTCTAGAGTCTAACAACTATACTAACAGGTAAGTTATCAGGTAACATGGATCTTTAAGTTATCACGTGCCAATTTTAAACACGGTTGTTTAAGTCATTGAACTATGAAATAAGTAAATAGATGAACATAATTTATTTAAATTTTCGTCTAGATAATTATTTATTAATTTTACATAGAGTCCGACAACTTAGTGACTGTGTTCTCTATCTTAGAGTTCTTTGAAAAAAAATTATAACTTAAAAAATATTCTTTCAACGGATCCAACTTTGGAATGTCAAATGCAAATAAGGAAATAGATTACTGTAAAGTACTCTACTGTGTATGTACTATATTTATTTAATTAAATTTTTTGAAAGAAAAATTAGCAAAAAAAAATACAAAGATACAATACATATAAGTGGGGAACGAAGTGTCCTAGCACTATGTTCCCTCTGTCTACCCTGTTTTTTGCGGGATACAGCGTGAAGGAAAAAAAAACAATACATATTGCGCCATAATAAAAGAACTGAAGTGAATTACAATACATATATAAGTCTTTCTTTTTACATAGAATTGGGAACACCGGAAACGAAAATGCGATATACCTACAATCATAATAAAATTTCCCCACATTGTATCTAAACCCACTACCAACTCATTTACCTTAAAACTACAACTGTGTCACTTGTAACTAACCTAACATATTAACATAAAGTTCAAAATAGTGCATACAAAAATTCATTAAGATAAGTACAGTGATAACGTATCAAGGCCTGAGATTACGTCTTTAGTAGCAATTCATTTTCACGTGAGTTCAACTGAGGTCATCCGGAGCTTCTGTAAGGTATTGTTCGAGTAATTACTTTATGGGATGCTATTGTTTTAGGAAAACGTTTAAGATATATATTTTCTCATTATTTTGTGGTTATTATAGTGTTATAATTACACTTGGGTATTATATTTATTGTTTTTTTAATTTATTAGGATTTTTTTTAACTTCACGCTGTATCCCGCATATAGCAGGGTAGGCAGAGGGAACCAAAGAAACTAATGTTAAGACACTCCATTCTGTTTCAACAATTCCGATCCCCACTTTCCGCCGAATTGAGGCATTGCGTGCTGAATGGCGGAACTCAACGCCGCACTTTGCCTTGTTACCAAACCCAGGAAATAAAAATACTAAACTTTACATTTTCTGGAGTAGGAATTGAACCCACAACCTGTCGCGTTTACAGTCGCACGGTTGTGCCTCTGTGCCACGACAGGCGTTAAATTATTAATTATTATATTAAAATTATTTTCTTTTCTCTGTTCTGATAGGATAAAACGCGGCGTTGAGTTCCGCCACTCATCAAATGAAATCTCCATTTCAGACAGAGGGTGAAAAAACACAATATCTTGAAACAATAATATCCGAAAAAGCATACATATGGAAATTATTCTAAGTAAACTGCAACTCCAAAAACAGTTTCGTCCATCGATGATAACTTCGTTACTTACAGAACAAACTGATAATTACCTGGAATAAAAAGAACAATAATTATTAAAAAAGCATAGAGAACATAGATTTCAAGAGGCATAAATGTTAATGAAATATGAATCATAGATCGAATGAAACTGCCGTCATAGTTGATTGCAATTTCATTTTACCTACTACTATGAAAATAAATATGGGAAAATCTATAGGGATAAAAAAATTATTTTCCAAGTTTAATAGAAAAATTGGTAATATTTTCTGATAAGACAAAACATCATGCGTTCAGTCCCAACAATGTATATAACAAATTATGGCAGAAAATAGCGAAGGGAGTGTTCTTAGCATCTAATTTTTCATTATAATTCACCAGTGGCGAGAGGTGAAAATTTTAGTTAGGCAAGCCAAGTAAATGAAAGTAAACCGATGTATATTTTAGGGAAGCCGGTAGTTTTTAGGGAAGCCGGTAATTTTTAGGGTAGCCGATATATTTAAGGAAACCGGCATAGGATGTGAAGGTATTTAGTAATTTCACTATTGAATTTTGGCGATGACCTTTTTTTTTAGGTCTATAAGATGTCGGAGTTTGTTTCTTTGCAATTTTATGCCCAATATTTTCCTGGCGACTTTTTTTTAGCTCTCACACCTTGTTTTACTTTGTATCTTCGACCTCCACATTGCACTGGTTTTTTTTAGATTTTTTTTTTAGATCTCATACTTGTACTTTGAAAAGTTAGGCAAGCCAGTGGGATTCGAGTTGTATGGACGCCTTGCCATTGCTACCCACCCTGCTAACAAAAAAGCGAAAAGCAAAAAGATATAAACATCCCAAAGGTAAATCTTCTATATTAGACGCAAGACTAAGCTATTACAAATACTTAAAGAAAGAAAAGAAATAAAAACGAGCAAACAGCTTGTATTCAAACAGTGAAGCTGTAAAAGCTCAGAGTAAAGAAATCGTTCATATATATTTTTTCAATAACGGATATTAAACGTTGTGCGAATTGGGGCGCAGCAACGTATGTACGTATAGGCTATATATGCCAACGAACTGATAAGGGTTTTGACATACTGAGCTTTTATTAGCAAGGCTTATTAAGCTTTGAAAGTTAAACGTAAATTTGTTTATATCTACGTATTCGTTTTATAAGAGTTATTAATACATATGAAGGGCTCTACAGATGTATGAAAAGCAATATTTTATGTTTGTTACTTTGGCAGTATTAAATTTAATCTACGATATTTTTTTGAAACCCCGCCTGCTGTAAATTGTTCGGGACGCTTGTTTTTGAAAATGTTTCTTCAAAATATAGAAAAATAATTATATATGTATTTTAGTAAATTCCATTTAATAGAAAACAATAATTGAAACAATACAAAATTTACACCTCAATATAGGAAAATTTAGTGAAAATAATATTTAAGGAAAAGACGAAAAAATATCACCAAAGGAGTGATAGAATCAGTGTTTAACACCGGTCTTTATCATATCATGGTCGGACTGGAGAATCCGGTATTGTATTTAAAAAATTTCTAAGCGACATTCGAACCCACTATTACCAAATTCAGAGTAACCAACTGACTTCCAATTTTATTTACTTTTTATAAAAAAAAAATAACAACTTCCTATAGCAACATCAACATAGTTAAACAAGCTCAAAATACTAACATTACAGCTAAAAATCCCACAAAACATCGTAACATAATACGTATATTTCTACAATTTTTCTTCTCGTACATTACCAACAGAAACTTCACGTAAGAAATGGGTGAAACCTGAAAGGATAGCAATTAAAACATTCGAGTCCTTTTAGAGGCTTCAGAAATGCATAGCCATTTACGTCTGCAATTTTCGAAATGAGACTAACCCAGTTACTGGCGTAAGTAGGAACTATGGCAAATGTTAGCATTTGAAGACTTGAAATATTGTCTCTGTTTTTTTTATTTTGTACAGTTTATAGTTCTAAACGTTTTGTCTAATACATTTTAGTACCATATTTAAATAATTTAGATATCAAAGCAAAGTGCGGCGTTGAGTTCCGCCATTAACAAAAAATGTTTCGATTTCGGGACGAAAGCGAACGGAGTGTCTTGACACTGGGACTTTTCTCTTTGACTACAATGTCAAGCGGGATATAGTGTGAAGTTGTTTAATTTAGATATTTGTGTCTAACTTTAACTTAATTAATTTGTTATTAAAAAAAAAAAATTAGCGCTTCTTACAAACAACTACATCAGAAATCTCTTAAAAGATAAATCCTTCTTATTAAAAAAAACTAACCAAAAACGTTCAAAAATCAAACAAACAAACGAAAGAAACAAAATATTGCTCTGAATCGAATTGCACATAAAAAAAAACTATAATCAACGCACAGACAATAGATCTTTGTCCGCATGGAGTCGCGCCGTGTAGATGCAGTTTAAACACGTTCTAAAGCTACCATTCACGGTACGACTTGTACAATGTAAGGCAGAGTTAAATATTCACGGAATGACTACATCTCTCGCGATTTCGCTACCATTTAAAATTCTATACATCTATATTATAAGTACATTGACAAATTGAATGTTATAATTTATATAAGTTATTTTTTTTTAGTTTCACGCTGTATCCCGCATATAGTAGGGTAGGCAGAGGGAACCTGAAAACTTAGTGTTAAGACACTCCGTTCCCCACTTTCCGCTGAATTGAGGCAATGCGTGCTGAGTGGCGGAACTCGCCTCGCTTTGCCTTGTTACCAAACCCAGGAAATGAAAATTTTACATTTCCTGGAGTGAGAATACCGAACCCACAACCTGCGTTTAGAGTCTCACGCTTGTGCCTCTGCGCCACGACAAGCGTTTTATATAAGTTATTTTGCAGATTCACGCTTTTCCTGTATAGCAGGAAGTCAGAGAGAATCTAGAGACAAGACACTCCGTACCCTGCTTTTCGGCGGTATTCAAAATATTACTCGTAAATGGCGAACTTAAACGCCGCTCTCTATCTTACCCGAGTGGCAAAAGTGAGAATAATTTCAATATAATCATCCGAGTTGGAATCGAACCCAAAACCAATCACGTTTACAGTCAAACGTTGCACAGCGCCGCGATAACTTCAACAATTACTATTATTACTATTACATCTCCTTAAACTCAGTATTAAACGTCAGAAGCACCTTTGATTCAGGTTTGAAATATTATTGCCTCCATTGTACGAGCGAGACGCCTATTCGAGCACCGACAGCAACACCTCGGGCGATTTTTCAATGAGTTGCCGTACTAACGTATTTTTGCTTACAAAACTATTGAAGTATACAAGAACTGAGTTTACAGATGTGAAACTTACTTTAGTTAAAAGCTTCGCACACACTCGTTACGGAAAGAGGATTTAGGATTAATGTAGTGTAAGAAATAACTAGAGGTTATGCTGAAAAGTCCGTATATACTCGTACAATCCATACTAATATTATAAAAGGGAGTGTTTGTTTGATTGTCCTGCTTTAACGTTGCAACGAAGTCAGGTTATGTTAAATTTTGTGGCAAGAGATTTAGGAGGCTGAAGAGTGACATAAGGTAGTTTATACCACTGTAAAACAATTCGTTGTCATGGAAAGAGCCATAACGCGAATTCTCATTAACTAAGCGAGCGATGCCTCAGGTAACAGCTTGTGCTTTTAAAAATGTATTAAAATTATTATTGTTAGTATATAAGAAATAGAACTATAATTCTTAATAAATTGATCTAAGTTGGACGTTGGATTTGAACCCGTGCTCCTTTATAATTTCTATGTTTGTTACAAAACGACGACCAGCATTTTTGCAGGAAGATAAACAAATATAATGACTGCCCAAAGCTTTATAGAAAGAATTATAAGATGAAGAAAATCTGTATTCATGACCCCGAGTGAGGATAGAACCCACAACGAAACGCGGTTACACTCAGGCACTGACCCAATGCGACACAATGGCTCCTTTTTATATTATAAAAAGTTCAACAAGTCTTTAAAGACAATACCAATATAACTAGACCTTGAATATAAAATAATTACGTAATCCTCACAACTCATCGCATTTTCCCACCGATCGATAATTGCAATATCGATTCAACTATTTATAGCTTTAGCTTTTGAACTAGCTGTGTTAATTAACAACACTTTCTGTAGAAGCAACTCCTTTGCATACCATGGATTCACCATACTGTCCCATCACCACCCATATCCATACTTTCTGTATTTTCAATATGCAACTTAAATGATATAAGAATAATGATGACGAATAATGCATAATGTGCGAGTCATCTGGACTACAAGTGATATAACACTCATATTTTCTTTAAGTATCCTTAAGCTGTGCTATATATAATGCTATGCTATGCTATATATAAGCCACAATAAAAAATAGTTATAAAAAAATATTTAAAAAAGTTCTAAAAGGACACACTTAATATTACTTTCAAGTTAACCTCGTCATCCTGACAAGAACATGGAATAAGCTATTACATACAATATTTCATTGTCATTTAATCCGGACGCATGTGCTAATTTTCGATCAAATTGAATTATAAAAAGTGAAGCAAAATGACGTTGCAACATTTTCTTATATTGGTAAATACATATAAAACTAATAAATACAGCTTAAAACAATAAAATAACCTATATATAAAAATTCTCATAAATTCCCAACTAAACCAGACGTGAGACAATAAACCAAGCAGTTGGTCTAAACTTGGCCGGCTTCACGATTTTCCAGATGATTTATTAAGACACATCTTCATATGGCGTTGTATTATATTTCCCCGGGACATCTGTTTAGATGGCAATGGCATATTTTATCATAGTATAAAGTGCGGGCGTAATGTGGGAAACGGAGTGTCTGGACACTACAGTCTCTCTGACTACCCTGCTTTGAAATAAGACGTGAAAAGCGTTGCATTTTTTTATTACGAATGACAGTTTACTATAGTTCTAACTAGATGGCGTTAGTTCATTTCGATCTAGCTATGCTCATGCAAAATCGGATCTATATGGCAACCTCGACCTATTCGATTTCTATAGGCATCATAATACAAAATCAATAAATATTTAAAGTTTTATTTTTATTTATCTTCACCTATTGAAGATTTTGTGATTGACGAATAAAATCGATTATCAACTTCGTCTTCTATCCAAGACGATAAGGCTGGGCCTGATCAAACGAAAGAAACACATGATGCAATTTGTCTATAATGGCCTCTTTGTTTGGTTTGCAAAAAAAAAATTGTCTACTTTATTTGTAACTTGAAAAGTAGTGATCTCCGCGCCTTTCTTTTATGTGTTAAGTGTCTATTGTAAAGTTAATTGAATTTAAATGAATTTGGCTTAGTTGCCAATTGAATCGGTGAGTGCAGAAACAACGTAAGTCACAAAAAATGCAAAAATTCCTAATTGACTTAAACTAACTAGCTTAGAAAGACAACGTGTTGTTTTTCTCACTCCTGCAAAATTTGAAAATCCTGACTTACATTGTATCTGCACTCACCGATTCAATTAGGATATCGATATACAAATACTTTTACCGAGTAGCAACGCAAACGCAACTTTGTCTTTTTTTTCCCCGAGTAGGAATTAAACCCATAATCGGGGTGGGTTAAGATCTCTTATATCGTACAATAAGCATAAGCACCAATAAAAAAAAATCAAACAAAATCATAAAAAAAAATCTAAAATTAACCATAGACCAAAACATGTCTGGAATCCAGAGAAGAATGTATAAAAACATCATAAGTAACAAAATAATTAACCTATCTGCAACCCACGCATTTCGCACCTGTTAAACCAAACAAGCCACTTCCTTCACTTATGAATCACGATTATCATATTAATACAATACGTCTCCATACATACATACATACATCACTATCGAGATAGTACATTGGCCTACAAACATCTACCTGCTTAAAAGTAAAACTAAGCGACACGTAACAGCAATTTGCATGCGTTATACATATAACGCTGACAAATGAAAAATTTTGCAATTACACTAGATGTGTAAGAGTCGCGTTCACATTTAAATGAGTCGGTTAATACATGTCACAATAATATCCGGACGGATGAGCCTATTAAATCATATAGACGTGGTCAGGGCCCTTAACTGTAAATGAGTAGTTTAAAGTACAAGCGTAAGCGTTTATTTTTTTTAATAATCTGCCGTGGCTCAGAGACACAAGCGTGCGACTGTACACGCGACAGGTTGTGGCATCAATTCCCACTCCAGGAAATGTGAAAGTTTAGTATTTTCATTTCCTGGGTTTGGTAACAAGGAAAAGCGCGGCGTTGAGTTCCGCCATCCAGCAAGCAATTCCTCAATTCGGCGGAAACTGGGGAACGTAGTGTCTTAACACTAGGTTCTCAGGTTCCCTCTGTCGTCTTGACACACATCCATTTAGAACACCGTGATTTTTTTTACGGGATGTGTGAAATAAAAATCTTTCAAATATAAACGTGAGTAGCGAGTATTCAAGCTCTCAGGTGCATCACTATTGCATTTGATAATATTAATCACTTTATTTATAGTAAATGAACGCCTATTAAATTACATCATCACGTCAACAGGAGAATAAATAAAAAAAAACGATTGCAGAATTATCTTTTTATTTAAGGATTTCAATTTTCTTTTATTTTATTAAAAGTAATAAATTCACAGGTAGTATAGATTTCGTTACGAATATTAACTTTCAAAACCTTAAAATAAATGTTGCAAATTTAGAATTCCATAAAGAGAAATGTAAACAAATCTTCTGTAATTTACTCAGTAGATAACTTACAAACAACGTGAAGTCATAATTGACTACGAGATAGAGACTACGAGAGAAAATTAAGAGCGAAATTACTAATTAGATTTATAAAAAAATAATCCCCAATTTGCTTAAATAAATCTTCAAACTCAACACAATTTTCTACACCGCATAATTAAAGAAATAATATATTAGAAAAGCCTTTAACTTGGACCATACATAGTTTCATTATCGAGCAATGAACGTTGGTCGCGAAAAAAATTAGCCGAACATTAAACGTACTGAATGAAATATTACACATAATTTAGCACTATAAGTGCTTCTACGTAACGAGCACAATTTAATTAAAACTATTTGATAACTTTATAATAATAGCAAGATATAAGCGTAGCGTGACTGCATCATGTATTAATAAATTGCGTCCACGTTGACGCGTTAACAACGCGTTGTCTTTTGCAATGCATATGTCACTTTATATAAACATAGATATCAAACCATATAAAAATATACTTTTTGTGCGTTATTTAAAAAGAATATTACTGCTTCTATATATAAACTATAATTATGCCAAATTTCATGCTCCCCTGTCCGCGTAATTTTCGTAAAAAGGGGTACAAAGTTTTTGCTTCACGTATTTATATATAGATTATATTATAACAACAAGACAAAGCGCGGTGTTGAGTTCCGCCACTTAGCACGCAATGAATTCTAATTTTGGTGATCTTAACACTAGGTTCTCTCTGACTACTTTGGTATGCGGGATAAAGCGAATAATAAGAATAAAAGAGCTAAAGACAAAAAATCATATTATTAAAAATGAAACTGACGAATTTAATGATATTTTTTTATTTTATCTTTCATACCTTTTGCATTTAGTGAATTGTCACTCATATTTTTAAACTTTATACAGATATTTATTTTAGTTCACATACCATTGAAACAAGTACACTTATATATACAAGACCCATTAAAGCGCAAAAACGTTGCCGTAGCAACGTGTGTGCCACTTAGTATAAGCGTGTTAAACATATTATATTATATTATAGTGCGTATAATGCTTATTTTGTTAATTTAATGTATTTCAATCAAATAATAATAAAAAAATGGCTTTCTGCACAACTTTTTCATATTGGTAATCTTCAGTAGCGAGGCGTCCATACAACTCGATTCCCACCGGCTTGCCTAAATTTTCAAAGTACAAGTATGAGACCTAAAAAAAAGCTCGCCTGTAACAAAGTCAAACAACGAGCTAAAAAAATAAAGAAGGTCGCCAGGAAAATATTGGGCATAAAAGTGCAAAAAAACGAGCTCTGACATCTTATAGACCTAAAAGACAAAAAAAAAGGTCATCGCCAAAATTCGATAGTGAAATTACTAAATACCTTGACATCCTACACCGGTTTTCCTTAATATATCAGCTTCCCTAAATAAATATTGGTTTCCCTTAATTTACTGGCTTGCCTAACTAAAATTTTCACCCCTCGCCACTGGTAATCTTTATTTTTTTTTTTTTAATATTTAAAGATTACCAGTATATCTTAATAACTTTCGTAACTTTACAACACAAGGATTTCCCCACACTTATCAATATCTTGATTGAGATTTACATAAACCCTCTACGATCATATTTAATAAATTTTAAAAACTCAATTTATAGAGTATATATTTTTTTATTTAACTGCTTTTTCTCTCCCTTTGTCCGAACAAACCTTAACGCCTCATACAAATCATATCTCGTAATACCATTATATGTAAAGCACTTCCATTGTACTATATATTAGGAAATGAAAGCCTATTTCCGAATTGTCATCGGACTTTTTGCTAAGCAATTCATCATAGAGGCCCTATAAAGATGTTGATGTCAGCGCCGGTGACAAATGAAATGCGGACTGTTAGTTTCGCAGTTACGTGTTTGGATAACTTTTATAGATAGGCGATAGGATATGAAAACGTATAATTACATACATAAATAGCTTCACGCTATATCCCGCACATAGCAGGGTAGGCAAAAGATAGCATAGAACCTAGTGTTAAGACACTCCGTTCTCTTTTAACATTTCAGTTCCACATTTGTCGCTAAATTGAAGCTTTGCGTGCTTAGTGACGGAACTCAACGCCGCGCTTTGCTTTGTTACGAGAACGACTAAAAAGTAAATTTATTACGAATAGCTCAAAAACTACCCGTCAGATCTTAGCTAATAAATGGGACCACATCAAAAGCACTAGATTCATATCAAAAAAGAATCATCAAAATTGGTTCACCCAGTAAAAATTTACGCAGTAACACAAAAAAAATAGACAAATTGAGAAATTCCTTTCATAATGACGGTCAAAAACTTAATAACTGTTGATCTTTATATTTACCAACAGTTAGTTTAAACGATCAATTTATTTGCTTATCTAAGGCTTAATGTTCACGTATTTTCCTTACAAAGCTGACGTTTTTCTTTCCAAACACAACTGACAGACTTCCCTCTAAAGACGTAAATGTCAGTAGCGGTATACATCATTTTGACTAATGGTGAACGGTCGAATGTCATGAACTACTAACCTCTTCGAATACATTAATCGTGGTATATATAAATAAGCGTAGAGAGGCTTATTATTTATTACATATATGTATTTTTTGTAGCTTCACACTGTATCCTGCACATAGCAGGGTAGATAGAGGGAACCTGAGAACCTAGTGTTAAGACACTCCCTTCTACTAAGTTTTCCTTTCCCCACTTCAATATTTCGAATTCCTTTTTACGAAAATGACGCGGACGGAGGAGCATGAAACTTGGCACACTTATAGTTTATATAGAAGAGAGCAGAATGCTAATATATTTTTTTTAAATAATGCATAAAGAGTATATTAAAGTAATAAAATTAATGTTACACACAGTACCATGGTGTGACACCCATGTTAATACAAAGTGACATATACATTACTAAAGACAACGCGTTGTTAACGCGTCAACGGGGACACCAGTATATATTAATACGTGAAAGAAAATCTTTCGGCCTTTCCTTACAAAATAACACTTAACAATACAATAAAAATACAATAAATTAACTAAATTAATATTACACACTACCGCTAATAATTAAATTAAATAATTTGACATACACGTAGCAATGCCTCCGCGCCAATACAAAAATGTACCATAATTCACATCTTGAGTTGTAGTACATATTTGTAGTTCGATAGAAGTTTAGTAAATGAAATAATATGTAGAATACCTGGAGTAAAAAATCACAGAGAGAGAGAAAGAGAGAACCCACGTACTATCGATATTTCAAGAGTAAAGTTATTTTCAAAACAAAATTCGATAAATCTTATTTAAATATAAACACTAAGCCTAAGAAAAACGAAAATAACTATAAAATGAGCTGAAAAGCTTTAAAATATGATATAAACAATGTACTGCACAAGTAGGTCACAATAAAAATCTTTGGCGCATATGTTCTGGCCATATTAACATAATATAAGCAATTATTAAAAAACAAAAACGCATCTGGTGTTCGTCTTAGCCAACCTCCATATATTGTTTGTATATTATAAATAAATAACAAACTAGTTTAAAAAGAATTCGGATGGAAAACGGCGAACAGAGTGTCTTGACACCAGTTAACCTCACTCTGACTATTCTGCTATGTGGAATAAAGCGTGAAGTTATTTCTTTTTACTTTAAACAGTAACTAAAAATATGTTTTAAATATTTTAACGTCATTCATCCTCACAAGGCTTAACTTTATCGTATGAAAAAATCATATTGTCGTTGCATTCGGATATATGTGATTTCGGATATAATTTTTAAGCAAATCAAACGATAAGTGGGTCAATACAGTGTTACAAGGTTTTTAGATTGATTGCTAGGTATAAATGAAGCTAATTAAAACGTGGACCACGCGGAGAATATGTATGAAGAGGTTCATGATTGTAGACGTGGCGAAAGAAGTATAGATCGCTTTGTTCTCTCTAGAGTAAAAGGCTAAAACGAAAAAGAAAAAGCGACCAAATAATGTTCTTGTATTTTCAACTGCCGTACGCAAAATTCTTTCTAAATTTAGTAAATGCTATAATAATCAACAATTTAAATTATTTTCACACTAAAATTAAGCTCCAAACAGACACTGCAAACAAAAACTACTATATAAACAAATATTTCTACATTAGCAGGTGCCAAGACTACAATAAGCCTTATAAGTTTTAATAGCAAAGTATTCTCATAAACACTGTTACAAACAATTCTTCGGGACGTGATAAACGACCAATAAAAACACACGCTACGTCTACAAACAAACTGTTAGCGTCCTTTCCTGTTCACGTATTCCTATACCCACATATATTGGAGTTTTACTTTTAATCTTTATTTCTGTATACAATGGAACTTACGAGTCCATCGTGGTGCAACGGAACTGTAAGCAAATAAAAAAACGATAGGTTGTGGATACGATCCCCTCTTAGAGAAATTATTATATTATTTAAAAATATTTTTTCCCCTCTCTAGTAAACAAACGCGGTGTTGAGTTCCTCCATTCTTTTTTTTTAATCACGATTTATTCCGCACATAGCAGGGTAGGCAGAGGGAACCTGAGAACCTAGTGTTAAGACACTCCGTTTCCCACTTTCCGCCGAATTGAGACATTGCGTGGTGAGTGGTTGAATTTAACGCCGCGCTTTGCCTTGTTACCAAACCCAAGAAATTAAAAATTCCATTTCCTGGAGTGGGAATCGAACCCACAACCTGTCGCGTTTACAGTCGCCCGCTTGTCTCTGCTCCACGACAGGTCTTCCTCCACTCAATACGAATATCTCGTATTCGCGTGAAAGTGGAAGACGAGAGCTTTTTGTCACTTGATTAACTCTGACTCTTATCGGTACGCTTTGTCTGACAGCTCAACAACGCCTATATTTTCAATTTAAATATAAAATACTGACACTGGTGGAGTATTTTGAAGCCATAACTATGGCATTTATTCTGAGCATATATCAAGCCTTTTTTAAGTTCATGCGTTTTCAGCTTTTAAGGTTCATGTTGTTTCTAGTTTTTTCACGCTTAGTAAAACGAAAAATAATAAGGGTATCAAGACACTATTTTCTTCACTTTCCACCCTAAATCGAGATGTTGCATGTTGAGTGGCGGAACTCAACGCCACTCTTCATCTTACCAGAGGTTAAGCGGGGAAATGAAAATAACTTAAATATAATAAACATTACCCCCAAACACTGTCCCACTTCACCACAATAACCCCAAAACTAAACTAATCACACAAATCTATTAGCACACACTAATACCTTTTTCATGTAACACGAGCTCGATCATTAACCCTTTGAAAACCTTTATATAAGGGATGAACGACAATCCTATTCACAGGGGTTATTGTCTACACAAATAATGAACAAGCCAATCTACCACTGAACTGCCTTGAAATGTAGAAATCTAAGACAGTAATAAATCAAGAGCGCCCTTTGTAAGTTCATTTCACAAGGTTTCTAAATAATATTATTAAATGTCACGCGCACTATTATTTACTATTACTAAATTTTATACTAGCGGAGAACGGAGAATATTGACTCTAGATTTTCTCTGAGTATCTTGCGGGAAAAAAGTCGGTTATAATTGGGGATACCAACTCGCATTTAGAGTTGAAATTCGATTAGGATTTATATATTTTTTTTCGTTTTTCCCTGTGTTAGACAAATTGCAGAGTTAAACTCTCACACACAAATTACACAGTGTCTTTTAATTTGTGGAAAGTGGACAACGAAATGCTCTATTTTTAGATTCCTTCTGCTTGCCACCCAAAAAAAATGGGAGGTATATAAAATAATAAGATTTTAATTAAAAAAAAGCTTTAAAGTACACAAGTGAAATGAAATGATGAAATGAAATGGTCCTGATGCTAGGGAAAACTAGGTAGAGAAGTTATTGTATTGTCAAAAGATCCGGACACGTGCGCAAATTTTCAAGTACATCCGACGACATAAAATGTATCAAAATAGTACTGCAAGGCTTTCCAGAAAATATTGATACATACAGATGAAACTAATAATATAGTTAATCATCATTTATCATCTTTAACAATGCAAAAATATCCATTGCAATTTGATATTTACGATTCACAATAAAATAGTATTATATATAAACGAATACAACTACTATGAAATACTCGTACATATATTGCTTCTGCCTTCCACAACGTGATTATATATCTGAACATTTCAGGGTATGCAATTGGGAGGAAATCGAAATGTATATAGCATTTACGTATTGATGCAGCGACATACAAATATTTTAAGCTAAAAATGTGTACACGACGACGTAAAATACATGTAAAATTTCCATATATTTTTCGTCTTTGCTTTTCCTATTCTTTAATCGTATACAGAATCAAAATCATGGATTTAAATCTGGCACACACACTTATGGATTTAAATCTTACTTGTTAAAATATTTGGTGGAGGCCACCATGGCGCAGCGGTACAGTCTCTGACAGTAAAGAGTGAATACGGTTGGTAATAGGTTCGATCCTTAATCAGAGAATGATTTAAATCACTTTCAGTTCTCCGCTTAAAACGCGATGTTAAGTTCCGCCACTTAGCACGCTTAATATCTTCGCACGGGTTTGAGTCCCACTACGTCCAATTATTATACATTATTTAAGAAAAACATCCATAATATTCAATTGAAAAGCTTTTAGCAAATAGCAACACTTTTATTTCACCAATAAATGCCATTAAAGGGCGTTAAAAATGCAAATATAGGCTAAAGCTTAAAATAAAAAGTACACAATAAATTCATCAATACAATTCACACAAAAATAGCGTGACATTTAAAAACTATTTTCAACGAGTTCTGTTCAAATTCGCCGTTATGAGAGCTCGTTCTGAAAACGGCGAACATTTTTTCATACAAGTTTCACTTCTTCAAGTGTGTATGGGAAATAAAACCAGATATGCTCAAAAAACTGCATTACCTTGATATTTAAAATAAGACTAGCTGAGTCCGCAGTTTCACACGCGTATAAGCCTACTAAGTACTATTATAAAGGCGAAAATTTCTAATTATGGACGAAAATATGTTAATTTTAGTATATCTAGCGGTATCGTACTGTGAGCGGCGTTGAGTTCCGCCACTCAGCGCGCAATGCTTCAATCCAGCGAAAAGTGGGAAACGGAGTGTCTTAACACTAGATTCTTAGGTTCTCTCTGCCTACCCTGCAATGTACGGGATACAGCGTGAAGCTATAAAAATTACAAAAAAATACACTTTCCTACCTTCATAAGTTCACTCACACTCTAGACGCACTCCTACAAATACGTGTGTGGTATTTAATTAAATAATGCACAATTTTTACATACTTGTATGTATGTATGTAAAAATGTGTTTCTGCACTCTTTTTCAATAATGTATGCCACTATGCCAAATTTCATACACCTCCATCGGTATAATTTTCGTAACAATGAGTCAAAATATTTTCAAAACATAATATATAACAATACAATACATTTAAAAAATCTTGCTTTCCTAACTCAGTTAGTTTTTTCTGATTTAATGCAAAAATAATGAACATACCACATGCCTCTCATAGTGGAGATTAAAAAGATATCTCCTTATCTCGCGCCGGTGTTGAGCATTTATGTTAATGCCAACATAATATATTAAATTCAGGTACATTTTAACCATTGCAAATGAAGATTATGATGAGAAATAAAAATAATTAGACTCGTTGACGCGTAAACCACGCGTTGCCTTAGCGACGTGTACGAGTATGTTACTTTATACAAAAGTGTATGTCAAACACATATTTAGTAGTGTGTATAAGTTTTATTTTATTAACTTAATTTATTTTACATACATCTATATATAAATACGTGAAGCAAAAATTTTGGACCCCTTTTTAAGAAAATTACGCGGCCAGAGGAGCATGAAACTTGGCACACTTATAATTTATATAGAGAAAGAGTGCAGAATGCTAACATTTTTTTTAAATAATGCATAAAAAGTGTATTAAATTAACAAAATAAATGTTACACACACTACCATAGTTTTATATGGATGTTTATATTATATAAAGTGACATACATTAATAAAGACAACGCGTTGTTAACGCGTCAAAGTAGAAACAAGTTATCATTAAAAATATTGGTTTTAAGTATACATTAACTATGCGAAAGTTCACAATCCAATTATTTACATATATTTTTTTGCCTTACGTTTTACCCTTAGCACCCAGGTAGATAGTATTATTTATTTTAAGTTCAGATTTAAATAAAGTAATACATAACAAAAGTGAACTGTTTCCGATTCGCAATAAACAAAGAAATAACTGAATTCCTATAAGGCGTTTAACAGTAAAGTTCGCGTTGCCTTTTTGCATCGACCAGAGCTCAGCGCTCATGCGTCACACTTAGTCACCAAGCATTCCTGGAAACCGACTTAATCTTAACAACTTTTCGTAAATATACTTTTCAGAAATAGGCATTGTACTTGTAGACTAAATATAGAAATTTGTTTCCTTTTACATAGAACAAGAACAACTTTAAAACAATAAAAAAGCAATAAGGAGAAAGCAGAGTATTTTAACACTACTTTCTCTCTGCCTGTCTTGCAAAAAGGCAGACTGTAATGAAAATCAATACTTAGTGTTACAAAACAGAAGAGTCATATCTATTAGATATTTCAAAATATATAATTGCGAGAGACATAAGGATCACATGACATAGTGCAGTGGGATAGTGTGCAGCCTGACTGTAAGCGCGATGGTTCTAGGTTTGATCCTCTAGAGGTTTTCCGAGGTTTTCTCCACTCGGAGAAATGATTATATTTAAATTATTTTATACTACCTCGGTCTGGAATGACAAAGAAAAAATTGGGCGAAAAGCGGAGAACAGAGTTCCTCGACACTATCTCTAAACCATCCCTGCTACCAAACCATTCGTGAAAAAGTGATTAAAAAGGGACGTAAATATAACAATCAAATAAATTTATATTTATTGCGTATGTAGTTACATACGAAATACTACGTAACTGTAACGTACTAAGTAAGGTAATCTTATAATATTACACACAGACGGACATTCCTATAAAATCACTGAGCTACATCTCTTAACTCGATCACCGTTTACTTTATTTCTCTATAACTTAACACAAAAATATACTTTTTCTTTATATACATAGAGTCTAGAATTGTACTTAGGTACGTTCAGTCACAAATCTGACTTCCTAACACTGAGTGACATGAGTCACGATTACGATGGTGTTGAAGTATGGCGGATATAGCGACTCATGCAGGTAACAAAGAAATACTTTAAGAATATTACTGATTAAATCATATATAGGGTTATTTCCTTTCTTGTAGGCATTACTTACTGTGCCACTCTGCTTATAATACTATTAAAATGTCTTTGTATAATACTATTTTATTTAACCTTGGAACCTGAGAACCTAATATTACTAAAAGTATTGGAAAATATTGTATCTGTGGAATTCTAATCAAAATCGTTACAGCTGTTTCGAACAACTGTTTGGAAAAATAGACAACACTATACATATTTCTCGTTTATCAACGTATTTCTGTTTTGGTAACACCAGCTCTAAACAACAGGCAAAGAAAACATAGTGACTTTATTCTTCACATTTCGTCAATTTAGAGATACTCAATGAATGAAGAGAATCTAAAGTTCACATTATAAATGAATATAATAATTATAAGAATCTACCACAACGCACTGACGCCTGTAAACGCTACAGGTTTTGGGTTCAATTCCGACTCCAGAAAATGTAAAAGTTTTGTATTTTCGTTTCCTGGGTTTGGAGACAAGGCAAAGCGCGGCGTTGAGTTTCACCACTCCGCACGCAATGCCTCAATTCGACGGAAAGTGGGGAACGGAGTGTGTTAACACTAGGTTCTCAGATTCCCTCTGCCTACCCTGCTATATGCGGGATACAGCGTGAAACTAAAAAAGCAAACCACAACGCCATTATCACAAAATAAAAAGAGTCATTTATTCTATATCTACAAAAAAACCACACAAATAGCACTAAATATGGTAGTAGCTATAGTACAAGTAGTACTAGAAACTTTATCGTAATTACAAGATGGCAGATAATATTGAACCCCGCCTAAAAGGCCAGGGACCCCACCCCCGTGAGGCGTGCAACGCGCAATGAGGTCGCGGCCTATTTCACTTGATACTTATTACATTGGGAGTGCGCTTTTGCAATAAGTAACCTATCTATATTAATATATCGAATTAATTAAGAAACTTAGTAATAACTTACTATATTCTGTGATCTTGTTTTCTTGGCATATAAAACGAAAAATTCTCTGTTAATACTCCTCGACACTCCCCAAGGACTCTCCAAGAACTCCTCTACGCTCCCCAAAATATGCCTACCCATAGACATCTATGGGCAGTAGTTTCGCCTGTAAGTTGTCTGTCAGTCGCTCAGTAAGGCAAGCATTTTATATAGGATTTAATATGTATTTTTCTATGGTTATGTAACACAAAAAATACCTTAATAATATTTTTAGATAATACTTTTATCATCACTTACTTATCAAGCTCATAACTTTATTATTTTCCAACATAAAGCCGATTTCAAGTGAGCTACCCACACAAATTTGTTTATAAAAGCCCGTAGAAGAAAATTTATTCATTGAACGTAGCTTTTCTATGTGAAGGCGTGGAAAATATTCTTTTTGAATACACGACACGTCGTCTATACTAGAATATTTTAAATTTCAACAAGTAATTTATTGGTGTAGGCTTCTTAATAATTCTAGCCCCATTTTGGGGATCATAATAGCGCAGTTTGACAGTCTGATAGTAAACGCGATTGGTTGTAGGTTCGATTCTCCCTCGAGGGCAGATGGTTATATTTAAATTATTTTCACTTTTTCGGTCTTAGTAAGACAAAGCGAGGCGTTCCCGTCCGCCACTTAACGCACAATGTCTCGTTTCAGGAGGAAAGTGAACATCAGAGTGTTTTGACACTAGGTACTCTGTCTTTTCGTGCGGGGAAAGCGCTACATAAAAAAACAAACACAAACGGAGTTAATAATTATCTGGTATTTTCGATATTTTTTTTTGCACAGTCGGCAGAGCTTAGTGATAGACTATTGGCCTATTTAAAAAAAAAAACCTGTTGGGTTACGGAGCCTAACGTCGCACCTCGCCTGTCCAGGTTAATTCTGGCAAAACTTCGAAAATATATTTAAGTATTCCATCGAGTGAGTATCGAAGCCATAAGAATCGCACATACAACCAAGCTGCACTTTTACAGCAATGTGCATATAGAATAGCTATATAATACACAAACTAAAATACTCATACATATCTTATCTAACCGACTGTAACTCAAGTGTTACTTAAATCACTATGCATTATCAGTGGATTACATGCACACGCAACAGATATTAAAGCTTTGACGCCAGTAAAGATAATACAAATATTTTGAGGGAGGCATTTTGGGGATTGACTGATTAATTTGCAATCTTTGAATTTTAATAATATTTTCTTATCTGTTTGAAAAAAAAATTATAATTGCGGTAAATGCATGAAAATAGAAAAAGAATGCTAATCCATACTAGTATTATAAATAAGAAAGTGTGTGTTTGTTTGTCCTTCTTTCACGTCGCAACAAAACGAAGTTATGTTATGACATTTTGAGTGTTGATAAGCTTTCTCTTAAGAAGACCCATAATGATGCATATACTCATTTATCAAACGAGCAAAACCGCGGAATTGCCTTTAGTTTATAGAATATCTAAGTATATCCAAAAAATCCTACTCAATATATGTAAATAAATGTTTTCACTTACTTAATGACTGAAAAATCACAACCTAAGGGATGGAGAAAGAGGATATTTGCCACTTAGGTTCCTTGGGATAAGTTAACCACCACGTGGTTTGGCACCCATATATAAAGTGACATATATATTGTTAAAGACAACGCGTTGTTAACGCGTCAACGGGGACACTAGAAAAGATAAAATGACAAACACTATAACAAGAGTTACAAAGTGGACACAAACGTAGTCACGAGCTAAAACTAGCTATAATATAATTATCCCTCGACCTTCATCTATTGATATAGCATAGTTTATACAATTCTATATTAGGATTTGCGGTTAAGACGCATCTCTTGGCATCATTTTGCTAATAATATAGGTAAATGTCAACCGATTGTATGTTTACTATTACTAATAAGCTCCTTTAATTTTCGCGATCAGACAATCTTAATTAATCTATTTGTAATAGTACGTATGTATAATATAGTATAACGCCTGTCGTGGCGCAAAGGCACATGCGTGGAACTGTAAACGCGACAGTTTGTGGGTTCGATTCCCACTCCAGAAAATTGTTTTTTTCATTTCCTGGGTTTGGTAGCAAGGCAAAGCGCGGCGTTGAGATCCACCACTCAGCACGCAACGCCTCAATTCGGAAGAACGTGGGGAACGGAGTATCTTAACACTAGGTTCCCTCTGCGTACCCTGCTGTATGAGGGATACAGCGTGAAGCTATGTAAAAAATGCTTAACAAATTTAAATAAAATGCAAAAATAATTAATACTTTGGTTTAACCCGATAAAATATTGTTTACTGCAATAATGGTATATTATTTGAGCGCTGGTAACAAGGCAAAGCGCGGCGTTAATTTCCGCCACTCAACACGCAATGCCTCATTCGGCGGAAAGTGGGGAATTCCGTTCCCTACTTTTTTTAACGTTATTGAAAGAGAACGGAGTGTCCTAACACTAGGTTTTCAGATTCCCTCTGCCTACCCTGGTATATGCGGGATACAGCAAGAATATAAAAAAAAAAGAAAAAATATCCACTATCATGTGTTTGACATACACTTTTGTGTAAAGTGACATACTTATTGCTATGGCAACGGGTAATTTTACGCAACAACGAATTAACTAGTAAGTATATTAAAAAGCTATTCTTCAAGTGGTGCATGAAATCATCATTGATCATTGAAGTATAATGTTATAGCATTATTAAATGAATTTAGTTGCATTTCTTATATGTTTTTCTTCTAACTCATTGAAGTGGGTAATTATTATTACAGAGATAGCATGATATAGTTCTTTTTACGAATATATATTATTTAACAATAGTATGTGGTTGAAGCGCAGCGGTATTGTCTGACTGTATGTACGATGATTATACTATAGGTTCGATTCCCACTTTGAAAACAATTGTATTTTAGTTATTGTCATTGCTCTGCACAGGGAAGAAAAAACAGGGCGTTAGGTTCCGCCACTCATCGCGCAATATCACGCAAATTCGTCGAAAAATCCAGAACTGAGTGTCTTAGAACCGAATTTTTAATCCACACTTCCTTATGCTGAACATATGTTAAGCTAAAATGAAATAACATTAGATATGTTATTCATTTGCCTCATATTTTCGTGATAATTTTGTCGATTTTGCTACATAGGATAAGAATAAAATTAAGTGTCATATGACTATACTCTCAACTTTCTGCCAACTTGGCGGTATTGGGTACCGAGTTGCGGAAACCTCTTACGTATACTAGACTGTCCAACTATTATATTATAAAAATAATTATTTTTATAAACGAGATATGAACTCACAACCATCGCAAACAACAAAGTTACGTTTAAGCTACGAGAGTGCCTAATCTTTTTTACATAATAAACGGTAAATATTGCTTAAGTTAGCTAACTATGCCAAGGCGACAATGCTATTCATACGAGCTGTCGAAGCCTCAGGCGTGTACCTACTGCCTTTTAAATATCACATGATTAAAAACCGGATGAACAATAAAAAACAGACTTTGTCATAATAAAAGATAAGTTAGCAATGTCTAAAAGATTAAAGGTCATGTGGGATCAATTTTCGAGCAATTAATTATTTCGTCCCAAGCAACGTATTTGGTATATAGATACTTTTTATAGGGGAACGGAAATCTTTTTATAGGAGAACGTGTCTCAACACTAAATTGTCTGTTTCTCTCTCCCTACCCTGCTATGTACGGGATTGACAGTGTGGAGCTAAACAACAAAAAGGTACTTTTTTGCAGGTTTACGTATATTCTCGCATAGTGGTATGAGAACCTACTATAAGAAAACGTCCTTCTGCACTTTCCGGCCGAAATCAAAACATTGCGTGTTGATGATCGGAACTCAAAGCCGTGGTTCTGTCTTATCAGTGCGAAGGAATAAAAAATAATCATTTATATAAGTACCGTGCGCTGTGTATATATAACGCCTGTTGTGGCGCAGAGGCACAAGCGTGCGACTGTAAACGCGATAGGTTGTGAGTTCAATTCCTACTCCAGGAAATGGAATGGCGCGACGTTGAGTTCCACCACTCAGCACGCAATGCCTCAATTTGGCGGAAAGTGGGGAACGGAGTGTCTTAACACTAGGTTCCCTCTGCCTATGCCCCCTGCTATATGCGGAATACAGCGTGAAATATAATTATTCCTCCGACGGGAAACTAAATCAATACCGTTAACAGTTAAACGCTATGCACTAATACAATGCACTGCGCCACGATCTTAAACAGGTAATGATAAATCACTCTATACTAATTCGGCATTCACTCACTGCTGAGTGACGGAACCCTAAATAAAAATAAATAACCCATACGAGTACCATCCTGAAAGAAATTCTATTAAATATTCATTATACGCGACGAAAACTAACTCAGTACGTGCAAAACATTCCGCTCACATTCCATCTTTCAGGTCACCTAGTCCTGACCTTCAACCTTTGATAAAAAGTTAAGTACTAATATATATTTAACTGTGATATAAAATTTGAAATGAGTACATTTTATTTGCTTAATAAATTTTACAGTTATTACAACTGCGTTGATGCGTAAAATATGCATTGCTTAGCAACGTGTATGTCAAACATACGGTAATGTATGTAATATTTTTTTTTGGAATTTAAAGTATACCTAACAGTGGCGAGGCGTCCATACAAAACGGCTCCCACCGGCTTGCCTTAATTTTTAAAGTACAAGTGGGACCTAAAAAAAGATCATCACCAAAATTCGATAGTGACATTACTAAATACCTTTACATCATATAACGGCTTCCCTAAATATATGTACCGACTTTCCTAAATATATACCGTCTTCTCTAAATTTACCGGCTTGCCTAACAAAAATGTTCACCCCTCACCACTGTAATCTAATGCATTAGTATGAAAAATATTAGCTTTACATACAAAACAAAGAAAAATCACCAAAACTAATATAAAAAACAGTGAATGACCGCTCAAAATCGTGAGGGAAGCCACGATAAGGTTTAGAATACATTTAGGCGATCAGATTACAAAAGGTATCCGAGAACAACGACAGTGAGAGATACGAAAGCTGTATACCTAAGATTGTAGGTTGAAACTTTATCTATGGCTATTCCGTTAGATAGACAAAACAAACGCTACATCTCTGGGTGTATCTGAGTAAATCCTATTAATAATAGAAATGCGAAAGTATGTGAGGATGGATGTTAGTTAGTCTTTCACGCAAAAACTACTGAACGGATTTAGATAAAACTTTATAGTAAAAAAATCAATAATATCAAATCAATCTTTTTTTTTACTAAGCAAAGACAAGACAATAAAAAGATATAGCAGTTTCTTTTAACTTTTAAGAGAGAAAAGTCAGTGTCAAGACACTCTGTTTCCACTTTCAGCCCCAAATCCGAAATATTGTGTGTTGAGTCATGACGCTCTGCTCCGCTTCTTGTACCAGCGCCAAGAAATAAACATAATTAAATAATCTATATATAGTACAGATAATCAAGTAGATCACCCATATGGGGATTGATCCCATAACCAATTATGATTACAGTCAGATGTTCGACTGCGTTCGCTTCCCGCTATGCAACAGTAAGGTAACTGTGTAATATCTCTGTATTCTCTGCTTTTCACATAAACAACTACACGGAAAATGTAACACGGAGTGATTTATCACTAAGTAAATAAATTTCTGTAAACAGACACTAGACTACGAAAGACATTTTGTTTAGCTTCACTTTATTTCTCGCGGTCTACTACTAGACTACTAGGTTCTCTAGTTAGTGTCATGACACTCCGTTCTCCGCTCTGCGATAGAAATCGAAGTGAATAAATGATATGCTTGTCTGTTTTAATAAACAAGGCAACATTTAGAGGATATTAAGTTAACCTTTCGACTATTTAGCTGGAACCGTCAAAACTAATTTATATGTGCGGTGTAGCAATTAACAACAATTACTATTAAAGTTTTCATTAATTAAGGTGCGACCTTTCTCATAAACGTTTTAGTGCTTTTTTACTTCGTCATTTTGTTATATAGAGAGAGGAGATATAAGTTGTGTTAAGATGTACAACATATTACAATACTAGGATTCTTTATTTTTAATACATGTATCCGTACTAGGCGTGAATTGGTTGATAAGTCGACATGCATATACTTAATAGGCACTAGGACCACCTTATTTACGGCAATCAAACACTTTTAGGTATTTAAAAAATTAACAGAACAAAATTTTATAGATAAAAATTTAGAAATAGAAATGAAAATATTATGGCAAGGTTCTTAAAGTTCACACACACTCAGTTGTAGACGATAACTAACACATATTTGTTCATAGCACAAAAAAATAAACCTATAATTTACCCTGAGTGGTAATCGAACCTAGAACCTAAACAGAAATTAACAACCACTAGCCCAAAAAGCCGGCAATCTGTATAACGACCACTTCACATATAAACAGCTATTAGGTTCAGATTAGGTGTAAACACGACCTTTATATTTTGAAGGGCATTGAGAAATTAGTTTTGATTGCCCATTGTAGATTATAATGACATTAGCTAAACGCGACTAGAAACTAAAAAGCTTCCTATTAATATATAACATTTAAAAAAGCAGCTTCACGTTTTATTTCATTTATTTATTTTTCCCAGTGAGGGAAATGCTGGGTAGCATCCTGTAAGAGGCGGGTATCCCAGTAGTTTAGTTTGGTGGTAGGAGGTTCGTCCTCCGTCTGGCTCGCGCTCGCACCACTATCATGTCAAAGACGAACCGCCAAATATCTTATGATGTGTTCCGGTTCGATGGCATGTAAGCCAGGTTTTCCCCTTTCCCACCCATCTGTGGCTCCGACAGCAAGCTACTACATTGTCGTCCCCTTCCATCTGTATCCTCTAGGTTGGCAACGCATCTACAACATCTCTGGTGTTGTAGATTTTCATGGACGAAGGTAACCACTTAACATCAGGTGGTCCTTCTGCTCGTTTGCCATTCGTTATCCATAAAAAAATCTCGCATATCAGGGTAGTAATGAAACTAGTGTCAAGACACTCCATTCGCCGATTTCCGTTTATTAACACTTTAAAAACATTACATTACGCCTGTCGTAGCACAAAGGCACAAGCGTGCGACTGTAAACACGACCGGTTGTGGGTTCGATTTACTCCAAGAAATGAAATAGTGTTTTCATTTCCTGGGTTTGGTAACAAGGCAAACCATAGCGTTGAGTTCCGCCACTCAGCACGCAATGTGTCAATTCGGGGGAAAGTGGGGAAAAGAGTGTCTTAGCACTAGGTTCTCACTGCTATATACGGGATACAGTGTGAAGCTAAAAAAAATTAAAAAAACATTTATTTGAACACTTATGCATTCCGTGGATTCATCAAGCGAGTTACAGCCCCATCGCGTTACAGAGCGGAGCTTGGAACAATACCTGGGTCCTGCGACGCAAGTGTAGGTTTAAGGACCATTTAAAATGTACGCACTCACAAAATTTGAGAATGTCTAGCTAATGCCGCTTTTGAAATACGTCCTAGAAATAAAGTGATGATAGTTCTAAACTATACAAATATTGACACTACGTGGAAAAATAATTATAGGGTACTAGAATAACAGCATCCATTCCGCCTAATCATCTTTTGGCTAAGGAAGATTTATAAAATGTTGGGTTTTGATTCATACATACATAGCTTCACGCTGTATCCCGCATATAGCAGTGTGGGCAGGGGGAACCTAGTGTTAAGAGTGTCTTAACACTAGGTTCCCCGTTCCCCACTTTCCCCCGAATTGAGGCATTGCGTGCTGAGTGGCGGAACTCAACGCCGCGCTTTGCCTTGTTACCAAACCTAGGAAATGAAAAATTTCATTTCCTGGAGTGGGAATCGAACCTACAACCTATCACGTTTGCAGTCGCACGCTTGTAATTTGATTTGATTGTAATCGGGTTTTTATGATTTAATAAAAAAAATGCAAAAGCCAAGTTGAAATTTTAATACAAAAATTCAGGTTTAAGTATCGAAAGAAAAAACGAACACAATTTTTCCACTCATTCAGAAATATACATTCAACAATCATACTCGTTCAAAGGCTCTTATTAGGCTATAGTCGTAACCTAAATGGCTGGCATGGAGAATGAAAGACATGATGGAATTCTAAATGAGAGTGCGCTTTAATTTAATATTCGAAATTAATAGTCTTATGAAATTTTTAATATACTATTTAAGTTTTAATAATAAAGTATTAAATAAACACCTTGACCTTAATAGAAGATTTTTTTATATATTTATGAATAGAATCCCGCTACATTGTTTACATGGACTGTCTTAGTTTTGTAGTAGTCTTATTCACGCTTTATTCCTAGGGGGATAGTTAGAGAGATTATAGATCCTAATATCCTATTTTTTCCCTGTTTCCATAGAAATTTCGAGAAATGCACTCTTAGTGCACCCCTACACATCCCAAGGTTTTAAGGTTTAGATGCCAAGTTTCAGATATCTACAGTAGTTTAGCCAGTAATACTGCTTGTACATTGTCTGTTAGTAACTCAGTAATGCGAGCGATTTATAGATAAGTATATTGTAAAAATAAATAAACTCAAAGGATTATTCTTAATCTCTTTATCAAGTTGTCGTGGTAAGGATATCAAGTTGCAAGCATGCAAACAATATCATTTATTAGATCTGGACACAGTTATATTTCCACGTGGACGAAAAATTGCGTAGCTGGACACTAAAGGCTTTCTCTTCTTGCCTACATGAAATTACTAGCATGAACATACGGCAGGAATATATGCGGGATACAGCTATCCCGCATATAGCAGGGTAGGCAGAGGGAACCTAGTGTTAAGACACTCCGTTTCCCACTTACGTAAAAACACTCAAAGCAATTTTATTAAAAAAAACTTCTCGTCCTCATCGAGCCTATGAAAAAAAAAAAAAACAAAAAAGCAAAACATACAACTCTCAAGCAGGTAATAATAAAAAAGTAATATTCCAATATTTATTATAAACAATTGCGTCATATGACATTAATAGAATAAATAACGAAACAGCATTTTCTAGTGAGACTGGTTTATACATACATATAGCTTGAGACATCTTAGTTATGTTATTTCACAATATTTAATATGGACCCAGTGAATTATTATGAAGCTAACTATATCACGTGAATTCGTATCTTGAAAAACTGCGTTTTCGTTTTCATAGAAATTTCGAAAAAATCTTAATGCCTTACACTTCCCATAAAACCTACATTCCAAGTTTCAGCTCTCTATGGTCAATACTTGCGCCTATATGTTGTCTGTCAGTCATTGACTATTGCAAACATTTTATATATATGGATAAATAGTAAAATAGATTTATTTTAATATGTGATCTATTAATTTTGAGGAATTGCAATTCAAAAATTGAAAGTAATACACTTAGCTATAAATCAGTTTGAATACTCAATGAATAAATAAATCATATATATATAAATATCTTTGTCAGTGTATAATTAAATATAAGTAGACATATTAAATGTGCAATTTAAGGCCTATTTTTAACCAAGTTAAGAAAAGAAGGGGGTTCTCAAACCAACTGATTTTTACTACATAACTTTTTACTGGGCGAACTAATTTTGATGTTTTTTTTTTATGATAGCTAGTGAATATGATGTGTTTCTATTTAAATTTAGTTAAGATTGGTTGAATAGTTTTTGAGTTATTGATAATAATTTAAATTTACTATATTTCTTTTAAAGTCAAAAGTTTGTAAGGTCAGATGAATGTTTATTACAAATCACACAGAAAACACTAAACAGACTTTTGTAAACTTTACAGTAATGTAGTTTGTACATCAGAAAAACACAGTCTACAATTTATAAGCATTCTGAGCAATTTAATCATAATATATCAATAAGTATCTATTTATATGTTTTATTTACCCAGTTATTAACATTACTTTACAGTTAAATGGTATATAAAAAAAATAAACTACTATAAAATATACATTTAGTGAAACAAAATTAACATATACCTATATATTATAATAAATAAATATATTTTAAAAACTTAATGAATCAAACATGACAAAGACATAAAAGGCTGTAATTTAATAAAATAAGTATTACTAATACCGTAACACAACTATATCCATTAAAATTATACTTCCATTATAATTCAGGAGTTAATTTATTATAGTAAAGTAATTAATTAACTGTATTCATAAATTGTGGTGTAAGTTCCTGGAACTATTAGATACACAATTTGCACATTTAGCATGAATGTGACCTAAATAAAAAAATACCGTTTGTGGAAATTTTCATATGATGAGCTTTTTAAGGCCAGCTTGTGAAAAAAACCAGTTACAATTATCTTATTGTGAGGGTAAAATATATTCTAAATACTATTCCATTCTTTTAATATAAATATTGAATTGTATTGAATTGTAAATTCCAATATTTTTCTTAATTTCCAATATTAATTAACTTGCATATACTTATATAAATATACAAATCACTTAAAAATATTATTTTTTTACTTTTAAATATTTAAAAAAAATATATGTTAGATTGTCTCTGTCCACTCTAAAATATAAAGGAAAAAAAATATATTTTTAATTTTTAATAGTACTCATAAAAAATGAATCACCAAAGTTACACCTAAGTTACAAATATTTACACAAGATTATTTAATTCTTCAAATTCTCATACATAAATGAATCATCAAGTTGGTATGATATATCCATAAATAAATTTAAAGTTATCAGATTACGTTATTATTAATGACGTTCTTATTACTTATCTTATAAGTTATCTGTAAGTTTATCTTCAAATAGAATCAATGCCTGATAAATATTTTTTTAAATTAAAAACTCGTTCTGTCAATCAGTATCTACATACATAATAATAACTTAATAAAATTTAATTTATCAATCCATTTCATAACTAAAAGCACGAATTTATTATATTTAAATATTAAATTTTAATTAAGTGAGAAGTTATTTGCGTCATTATGCATTTATATTCGCGTTTCTATTTAACATGGGCGGGGTATTACTCATATGCTCGAATCATCCCTTCAGGGGAGTGAAATCACCCTATTCTTAGATACATGCATCTCTATATTAATATATAAATTGCTGTATTCAAGGTCAAACAAAAACAAACGAAAATAATACGATACCAACGTGTGGGGCAACTCCGGATTTAGGAGTTTAAAAAATCAATAACAGCCGCATTTAGATGTTTTTCTGAATGAACTTAGTTTTCATACATAGTTCTACAAATATTTTTCTCGCTTTTCATTCATAAAAACTCAAAATATATCGGGTATAATGTTTTGTGGCGATGTTTACATTAATATGTTAACGTGTACAAGATATAGCGTAAATATTCCCGTTTATATTTAGATCGACGCGTATAACATATTATTTATTTGTTTTCCATATACCCCGAAGGTTTGATGAACTGTGGTATACGTACCTCATTTTGTAGCTCGTATCCTTTGTCGTGAATAATCCTTATGCACTTTTGCTCGCACGCAACAATTGTTCACTTATAAACTGCATATTTTCACAGACACAATCCGACATTTCTGCATTATCGACTAGAGCACACGATAGCTGGAATAGGGGTAGCCATTTTTGTCAAAAAGTAATTTTAGTTTTACGTTTAGTCTTCGATTTCGGAAAACGGACAGCGAGGACGCGAGCACTGCGCGAAGACAACCAGTGAATTAAAATATATTCGTATCAGGTCACACACCTCTCATAAATTGAATTGACGTCCAACTCAGAAAAAATATAAGCGAGTTTACTACAGCTGAAGCTTTGAATACAAAGATAAACGTATAAGGAGGGGACGAGCTTTTTACAATACAACGTGTGCGATTCCGTCCATATCCGGAAATAAAATTAACATTTTCGCCCTTATTTAGCGAACGTCCATACTCGGTCGTGTTATACGCTACGCTCATCAGCGACCAATCACCTTTCAGGAAGTTATTTGTTCCTTTCAAATTAGAACAAGTGGCGTCATCTACCAACACGTTTAAGCAGTTATGTGAATTAACTTACATGTTTTTTGTAATGGTAACATTAACACCCAATAATAGTGACCATTTTCCAATTTAATTTAATAACTTTAGATTATAATAATAAAAGTAATATACGTAGTATTCTTCATGTATGTCATATTAATACAACTTAATTATCCATTGACATTTTGTATTTTTTATGTTTCAATACTCATCCTAAAGCTACTTTTACATTTGTTTGTGTAATAACAATGCATTGTTTTTTGTAAAATTGGTAGTAATAATAAATTAAAAGTGTAAATAAATATTTTTTTCTACCATTATTAATCTAATCCACGTATTAAAAGAATAACTTTAAATGTAAAAAACATACGAACATAAATGAATATACATAAAAGTTACCCAACGCGGCAACACCACAATTTGACATATTGACTCATGATTTGACAGACGCGTATTCCCGAAACGAGCAAACTGTTTTTCTTTTCATAAACAATTCCTTTTTCGAAAACGGAAAAAGAATGGTGGGCGCGATGCCTGTTAATATAATACCAAAATTTTGTAACGGTGCCATGGACAGCCACAATGGGGGCGAGGATAGTGACAGCCAAGTGTTTATAGGTAGTCGGGTCAAAATCAATGACGACTACGGCACAGTAAAGTATATCGGGGAAGTGCAGGGGTACAAAGGGGTTTGGTACGGCGTAGAGTGGGATAACGCGGAGAGAGGGAAACATGATGGCAGCGTAGACGAAATCCAGTATTTCAAGACCACTAAACCCAATGCAGGTTCCTTTATTCGTCCCAATAAGATCGCTCCTTTCAAAACCTGCGCTGAAGCCATCAGAAGATACTATGGAGATAGGGAGGTAAATAAAATGATATGTAATTATCACTATTTCTTGCAAGCTATTTTTCATTGAGTCACACACCTACTCATTTTGCATTGCTTGAGTAAGCCTAAGGCCATAGTTGAAATAATAAACAAGGTCTTATGTTAGTAAACAAATCAATCACAATTAATAAATGGCTATTAAATTTTTTTTTTAGTGACTTATACTTTTTAATTTTAGTTATAAATGTCTCATTGTTAATTGAAATTATGTATTATTACAATATATTTATATATTGTAAGGAGGTCATAAAATACTGCTGACTAAGTGCTGATATCTCAATCTCTTTGTCATGGCCTACTTATAAATAATGGTATAACTTGGAATGATAATAAATAATAACAGAGAATATTTATACATATACAAAGGAGGTCATTGTGGAAAAGAGAATGAGTTTTTTACTGTGAAAGTATTGGTTGTGAATATAGTTCTAACTTGAAAATTATTATATTTAAATTTCCATACTCTGGTTAGAGAGAGCACCACTTAACAAATAAAATTTTTTAATCGTTTTTAGGTCAAAGTTGCCTACCCTGCTAGAACAAAATTTTATTTTTTTAGTTAAATACCAAATTTTTATGTACATTACCAGATGCAATATAAATACTAGCATCCCTGTTGAAGCATTAACAATGCTTTAACAGACTTTAATGTCACTTTATATAAACATAGATGTCAAACCATGGTAGTGTGTGTAACATTTATTTTGTTAATTTAATATACTTTTTATGCATTATTTTAAGAAATGTTAACATTCTGCTCTCCTCTATATAAACTATAAGTGTGCCAAGTTTCATGCTTCTCCATCCATGTAATTTTCGTTAAAAGGGGTCATAAGTTTTTGCTTCACACATTAATATATAGATTTCTTATAGAATTATTTGCAAAATGAGGTGACAGGTATTTATGTATAATATTAAAGACTATTTTAGAATTTAATTGAAAATATTACTAGGGAATTATAAATATTTTATTCAAAGTTATATTTTCCTTCGCAAAACATTTTAATTGTTAATATCTATAACTTATTTAGGATGAAACAGTAGCTGCTCATCGGAGAACTGTCATCAATGAATGGAAAAGGGAAATGGGTGCTCCTTTCATAGAGATGGTTGGGTTTGAGAAAATACACCAGAAGCAGTAAGTTTCTAAAACTTTTAAATATTGTATAGACATTCCACTGAGTGATTTTACTGCATTTTCATAATTGCAAAGTACATCTGAATTTGGACATAATTTTTTTTTAATTAAATATAGCTATATTATATAAAAAAATAAAATTATATTTTAATTTTTTTCACTCTGTATCCCGCATATAGCAGGTGAGGCAGAGGGAACCTGAGAACCTAGTGTTAAGACACTCCGTTCTCTTTCAACAATTCCGTTTCCCACTTTCCGCCGAATTGAGGCATTGCGTGTTGAGTGGCGGAACTCAATGCCGCGTTTTGCCTTACCAAACCCTAGAAATGAAAATACAAAAATTTACATTTCCTGGAGTGGGAATCGAACCCACAACCTGTCGCGTTTACAGACGCACACTTGTGCCTTGACAGACATTTTAAAATGCAATGGAATTTATTTAAAACAAATGTTAAACAACTTTGATTATTTACTACAACAGAAGAGACATTTTTTCCTAAAAAAAAAACATGACTTAAAAGTTAATGTAGTAAGTAGAAAGCTGAAATTTAGCTTATGGGTTTCTTGGCAATTTTACGTCCTCGCAAACGAAGTTGCGGGCTGCAGCTGGTTTTCTTATAGTAATACTTTAGATATATTTCCATTCAAATGACAGATATAATATAATTTATATTCCAGAAAATTTGACCGCCTTCTAGAAGTTTGCGTTCACGATCAGAACGTGTCTAAAGCTGGCAACGTAGCGACGTTATGTCCCAACGTGCGTAGCTTAGATGTATCACAAAATTTATTTTCCAATTGGAGGGAAATTATACAGCTGTCTTCACAATTGCCTGATCTGAGAGAACTTGACGTGAGGTATGTATGAATATTTTTTTTACAGCTTCCCGCTTTTTCATAATAATTAATATATTCGGTTGGTTTTGAGTCAATTTTAAATTGTTTTCTTCTCCATTCTGGTGGTGAATGTAATGAAGGTGAATACGTATTTGGGAAATACGTATTTAATTACTCGAATTTTTTAACGAAATTAAATATATATTTCTTTTCAGCAAGAACCGTATGGCAATAGATATGCCAGAAGAAACGTTAACCCAACTTTCAATTAACTTCGCCAATTTAGAAAAACTCAATATATCTGTATGTGATTACGAATGGTCGGACCTCCTTGCTTTATCTCACCTTTGGCCGAATATAGACGAGCTTGTGGCAGCTTACAACAGAATTAAAAAAATAACACCACCCAAGGTCACTTTACATACCCTGACTACAATACGTTTGGACGGAAATCCTATAGATTCTTGGGAAGAAATTATGAATCTCGGCATGTTGAAGAACCTAAAAGTATTAAGTTTGAACGACTGTGTTATTGAGGAGATTAGATTTAACGATGACGCTAGTGATGGGAAAGTTGATGTGTTTGAGAATTTGGAAATTTTATTCTTAAATAGGAATAGGATTAATGATGTGAGTAAATTTTTCTTTTTTTTTAAATTTACTTGCTTATTTATGGTTCTTTGAGAAAAATAATATATTCATTTATTATTGTAGTAATTTTAAATTTAAAAAAATAAGTAAAGTTATAAGATACCTAATTATAAACACAGTCACGCCGACGCATGTCATTGGTGGCCAGCAATGGATTGCTGGCTATTATGGAATTTCTGATAGCTTTGAATTCTATAGTCGTTTTTGGATGTTAAGTGTTCGATTTGAAGTGCGGAATCCAATATATATTTACGTGGCTCTCTTTATTTTTATTAAGATATCTGTGAGAAGAAATGTTAACTATACCATAATTTTCTTATTCAAACTATAGGTTATAAAAATAATATTATATAAAAATTTTTAATTGATAATCGTAAAGTATAATTAATATATATTTTAACATTCCAGTGGCGGTCCGTAAGTGAACTAAATAAACTGAAATCCCTGAAACGTCTATATTTCCTAAAGAACCCGGTGCAGAACAATGAGGACTATGATACTGGATCACAAATTATTATAGCGAAAATTGGCAATTTACAGGTAATATTATTTGACAACTCTATTTATTTCATGATATATGCATTTTAAGATATGGCGTGTTATGAGTTAATGCTCCCATACACTCCCCAAGAAGCCCAACAACTGTCCAACAGTTTCGCCTGTACGTTATCTATCAGTAACTCAGTAATGTAAGCGTTTTATTTATATCTATAATATTGTTTCAGGAACTTAACGGCTCATTCATAACAAGGGAACTACGTCGCGGTGCGGAATACGACTATATGAAGCGTTACGGCGCTGAGTGGAAACTGGTACAAAATGATCCGCAGAAAAAGTTAGCTTTTGATATAGAGCATTGCAGGTTTCAGGAGCTTATTGATAGTAAGATAATAAAATTATATATAATAACTTTAATTTTTTTTAAGTAACAGCTTCACGCTTTATTTAACTAAAGAGAGAGAACCGCCTGAATTCGAGACATTGACAACAAGAAATCGATAAATAACAAAAAAACCCGCTTACAGTCAAACACTGTCCCACAGCACTATGATGCCTTCATTCATTCAGTCATATATCATTACAAGATTTAGGCCATATTGTCACAGGCTGGACAGCGTGTAACTGATTATAGCGGCAATAGGTTGTTCACATGAGAGAACGATTATAATTAAATTGTTTTCATCTCTCCGCTCTGCTAACACAAAGCGCGGGGCTAAGTTCAATACACAATGTCTCAATTTCAGGCGGAACATGGAGAACGGAGTGTCTTGACGCAAGTTTCTCTCTTCCATGTAGTAAAAGCGTAAAGCAATATTTTTATTGCGTAACATTTATGGACTTTTAGGAACCCCAGATATTATACAGTCAGAAATCATTCAATAAATAACGCAATGTTATTTTATTTTTCAGAATATGGCATCCCAGACGACAGCCTACTAGTCAAACAGCCAAAAACAATGACACTCACTTCACAACTATTAGAAATAACACTACGTGATGAAAATGGAAAAATGCTAAAAAAGAAATTCCCATCTACTATGGCGGTACAGAAACTGGTAACACTGGCACAAAGACTTTTTAAAGGCAACACTGGATATCCAACGCTTTATTTACTAGATGATCAAATGCAAGGTGCAGAAATAACATTGGATAACACTATGAAGGATTTAGCTTATTATTCTGTTCAAAATGGTGATACAATCCTTATTAGATTCAGATAATATATTTTTTTATATTGGCAACACTGGATGGCTGTATGATTATGCTGGGTCTACACATTTGAGTTTTGATTTGTCTAAGAAAATCTTAATTACTGATATAGTATTACTATACATTGTCAATTTAATATATTTTTTAATGTTGTCAATTTTTTTCTTTGGAAAAATTTGTATATATTGATACCTTAAATACTAAATTGGCTAACTCCATCTGAGTAAACTTTACAATTATTATCAACTGTAAAGTTGATACATATAATATCATAATTAAAACATAAATAAAAGATTTGAAATTTCTGTAAAAATGTTTGGTTTTCAAATCGCGATTAATGCAGATAATAGTTATTATATTGGATTTATTTTTGCAAAACACACAAGAGAGAATATTACTTAATTATTAATAAATAAATATATTATAATTTTTTAATAAATAAATTGAATAAACAACATTTATCAAAATGTGGAATGTGCTGGTATTTAATTAATGTATCAATATATTTAAACTGATGTGTAAGACTTGTTATTATAATTGGCATATTAGATTCTCAAATACTGTACTATTGAAAGAGTTTAGCTTTGTAAATAACATTCACAAATTGTACCTGTATTTATTGCGAATTTTATTTTGACAAATAAAATATGTCCACTATGTATTTTTAAATAATAATTTTATTTTTCCTTATCCTACTCCTCTCGATATAAAAATTGCACATTGTTTAATTCAACATTGATTCATTTCATTTCTTTTAGTATTTTTTTAAATGTTTACACTTATAATAAAGAATTTGAAATCAGTAGGTTTGAACCCATGCTTCTTGGAATCTGCTGAAACACTTTAGCCAATAAATTAATTATTAGGAATATATCCTATGGAGTAACTTGGAAATTTTTGTTATGCTTGTTGCAAGATGTTTCGATGGTATCTCTATAGGGATTTTTATCCATACTTTACTTCTTAAAGGTTAATTCTATAGATGATTATTTGCAGAGAGAATATACTTAGAATACTGAATTATTTATGAGTAATGTAAAAAATATATGGTAGCAACAAGATCAGTAAAAGTATATAAATCCGGCCCTCGAACTGTTATAAGATATAGAATAATGAAATAAGGAGTTTAAGATTCTCATAATAACAAACTCACATATAAACAACAGCTTTACAAACAGAATAATAAAACATCTTAATAGTCATAAGTGGTTACATTATATATTATACAAGTAATTCAAACAAAATGAGACATTGAAAATACCACCTGTGGCCTTCAAAATAGTTGACTTTTAAAACTGAATGTCTGAAATTTGAGCTAGTTTCGATTATATAAAGAGTTTATTTGCTTATTTTTCAAATAAACAATAATTAATTCCCGCGCGTTTTTTTAAAACGACATTTTTTTTTTATAAAATACAATCTGACGTTATGTGACAATTTATTAAATCTAATATTTGTTTTAATTTTAATTAAAATTATTTGTAAAATTACAGTATATTAAAAGAAATAAATTATTTATTTAAAAAATGACAGAAGACATTTTTTCAAATTCAGAAATCCACGAATTATTCATATTGCATTTATTAAACGCACTGGCCACATCGTTCTCGATCGCCATTGGTAACCGTTGTGTCAACAAAAAAGTTATGTTTACGAAAACCGTGAATGGCGGCGGACGAGAAATTTGAAGTTAGCTACTTCAATTGTCATGTAAAAAGTCTAATTTAGTGTTCAATTTCGTGTTTTAGTTTGCTATAATGGGTAATTGTGTTCATTTTTGCCGTCGGCGTCGTTTACGTCGTCATATCGTTTTAATTCTTATCGGCCTCGACAACGCGGGTAAAACGAAAACTGTTAACAATTTGGCTGGTGAGAAAGATGATAAAGTATTACCCACTGTTGGATTTAAAGCTGTGAATCTAATACATAAAGATACACCTGTAACTATTTATGATTTGGGCGGCGGGCCGCATTTCCGACAAATATGGTCGCAGTATTACAGCGAAGTACACGGTGTTATTTTTGTTATCGATTCAAGTGATTTTTCACGGTTGGACGAATGTAAAACTGTTTTAGAGGAGGTTTTATCACACGACAAAATATCTGGTGAGTTACTTAGCAACTTTATCATATTGTTTTTTAATTAAATTCGCTTATCATCACGTTATGGTTATAAATAATCTATGTGCATGTAAACAAGATTTTACTAGAAATTACCCTGTATCAGATAAGTTGAAAATTTATATGTTTTTATAACTTTAATACTTTTTAAGTATGTTTAAGTAGGGGATAATTTTTTTTTAACTATTTTTCATACATATAATAATAAATTTCCTATAGGAAATTTGTTATTATCCCTAATATTTTCTAACAAAACAACTTGAAATAGGTAAACCAGTTCTTGTATTAGCTAATAAGCAGGACAAAAACGGTGCTTTAGACGACATCGATGTTGTGGAGAAACTTAACATTGAGCCTTTGGTCAACAGGTACGTATTTATGTAATTATTTTTTGACCTAGTATCAAGACACTCCGTTTTCCGCTTCCCGACCAAGAACATGTGTATTGAGTTGTGTAACTCACCACCACTCATTGTTTTATAACGAAACGAAATAACCATTCCTATGAGTGGAGATCGAATTCTCAGCCATCGTGTTTACGGTCAGACGTTGCGCCACTGCGCTACGCATGTTTTAAACTAAACATTGTTTTTTTTTTGAACGTACATGTCTTCACTTGTCTTTAGCATTTTTGCAGTAGGTATACTGGAAAACAGTTTGTCGTTACTCATCTCGGTAAGTTTTTCATTCCGATTCAACGCTGCGCTTACACTTACTAGAGAAGTCCGCCAGAGGCCAGTGGGTCATAAAATTAAAAAAAAAACTTACTAGAGAAAAGGAAATGAAAATATAATGAGTTCCTCTAGCGGGTAACGAACCCACAACCAATCGTGTTGTCCCACTGTACTACAATCGTCTCTTATAACGTATAAAATATTTTCTAATAGCAATGCATATTAATACATACATAGTGTCAAGACACTCCATTGTATTGTTATTTACTATATATTTATACATACTCAAATATAAACCAGCATCTTTCTGTCTGTAATTTAAATCATAAATAAGTAATATTTTACGATTCTTAGATACAGATGTCCTACCTTAGTAGAATCCTACAGCGCCAGCCCATACGATCCCAAATCTAAAAAGACTAAAATAGACCCAGGTCTAAAAAAAGGCTACCACTGGCTCCTAGACTATATAGTGCGTCGTTACGGCGATATCAACTTACGTGTACAAACAGACATACACGCAGAATTGGAAAGACGCAAGCGAATGTTAAGCAAATCGTCGAACAGAGCATCACAAACGTTTATTGCTATGAGCGATGAAATAGCAACGCAAACTGGCTTCGAAAACCCTAATTTTAACATGCAAAAGTCAGAAATCGATAATAATTTGGATACCGGAGTGATTATAGTAAAACCTATCAAGCCAAATAGAATAGATTCAACGATTACTATAGAGACTGTAGAAAATGATACGACGATAGATACGAATAGTAGTGTTAAGCCTAAACTCTCCCCGCTTTTTGGGAGAGTTAGTAATTCTACGGTGGAGAGTGTAAACATTGAATTGGAACCCAGGAATGAGTTTAGAAAATTATCACCTATTACTAGGAAGAAGGGGAATAATCATATCGATTTTAAAAATCGTCCGCAGTCCAGTCCTACTTATAGAAATAAGGTGATTATAATAGATTACACATACATACATACATAGCTTCACGCTGTATCCCGCATATAGCAGGATAGGCAGAGGGAACCTAGTGTTAAGATACTCCGTTCCCCACTTTCCGCCGAATTCATTGCGAGTGGTGGAAAGAAAAATTCCATTTCCTGGAGTGGGAATCGAACCCACAACCTGTCGCGTTTACAGTCACACGCTTGTGCCTCTGCGCCATGACAGGCGTTATTGTTATTATAATAGATTGTTTTATTTATTTTTTTACTTCATGAATATATAAGGTTGAATGGTTAACTAGTGTTAAGACCTCTTCGTTATTGATTTTACATTCATTGTCAATATAATTGAATCGGTGAGTGCAGAAACAATGTAAGTCCGGATTTTCAAATTTTGGTGGTTTCTCTACTCAACACGTATCTTCCCTTTCTAAGCTAGTTTATATCGATTACGAATTTTTGCATTTTTTGTGACTTACGTTGTTCCTGCACTCACTGATTCAATTAGGTATTGAATGGTGAAACCTAAAGCCGCACGTTGTTTTCACCGAAAAAAAACAAACAGAACTTTATAAATATATTCATTCCCTTGAGCAGGAATTGAAGTTATAACTATTGCGTGAACATTAGATTACCTTTACCTTTTGTACACCATGATGGCGTTTATTATTGCAAATAGAAAAAAAAAACCATAAACCAATTTATTCTGCAAAATTTGTAACAGGTACAAAATATCTATACTTAAAAATATATAAATATTAATTTCAAAATATTATGAGGTAAAATTTATAATCGCCTCATGCTCTAATAATTTGTAATTCAATATGTTTTAATCTTATAGCATTTGTCTTTCTTATTTTCCCTTTAAGACTTCTCAGTCAAGCCAAAACACTTCTATGCAAGAAACAAAAGAATCTACACTAGACGAGAATCGAATCTGGATACCTGATTTAAAACATCGCGTCCTAATAAGTGATGTGGAATTGGCACAGAACCATAGGGAGATTGTTTTAACTGAAAGAGGTATTTTTTGTTAATTTTTAAGTTTGTCGTCCAGTGAATTTATAGCGCTATTTGAAAATATTACATGCGAGGTTTATTTTTAATTGATTTAATCTGTTAACCGGTGAATAAACTTTTGTTCTACTCGTTTCACATGAAAATTCTTGACGCTTTGTCAATATCATGGCATATATGTATATAACCACTCTAAGATTTAATAGATAACTACAACATAGAACGTGATGCGTCGTGATGCGTTCAAACGACGAAAACTGGTCATGCCCAATTGAATCGGTGAGTGCAGAAACAACGTAAGTCATAAAAAATACAAAAAATCGTAATCGATTTAAGCTAGCTTTGAAAGGCAAGATGCGTGTTGTTTTTCTCCCTCCTGCAAAATTTGAAAATCCGGACTTACGTTGTTTCTGCACTCAGCGATTCAATTGCAGTAGACTCTTATGTATGACGAAATATGGGGAATATTAACAGGTTAATTGGTTTATTTATTTACTTCCTGTCTTCTATTATTTTCCCTAATGTCTAGATGCCCCATTCTCCACTTTTCGACTGAATAAGAAATATCGTACGTCAACGCCGCGCCTTGTCTTGCCGAGCGATAATAATTTAAATATAATCATTACCTCAGGTAAGGATCGAACGCACAACGGTCATTGTCCATCTTTCAGTATATTTGCTACGGAAACCAAATAAGAGTAAAAAATTTTACTATTTCAAAGACCTTTAATTACAATTTTTTACACACGTATAACAATAAAATACTTTCTTATCTAAATGTGTTCGATTTGCTAGGAAAAATTGAAATGTTAGATTTAGTCATCTATTCACCATAAATAAAGTACAATCGTAATACCAATTAATGCTTAGAAAAAAGTATATGCTATTATTTATTATTGTTATTTTTTAGCTTCACGCTGTATCGCGCAAGGTAGGCAGAAGGAACCTGAGAACCTAGGATTTGCGTGCTGAGTGGCGGAACTCAACGCCGCGCTCTGCCTTGTTACGAAACTCAGGAAATGAAAATATTAAGGTTTTACATTTCCGGGAGTGGGAATCGAACCCACAACCTGTCGCGTTTCCAGTCGCACGCTTGTACCCCTGTGCCGCAACAGGCGTTATATGAATTTTTTTTATTTTCAAATTTGTATATTTTCCTTATGGTAACTGTATATTAAGTTTCATATTAAAATATATTTCCTAAAACAGAGCACATAAATAAAACGTCGCTGTCGGATATAGTATCTGCGACCCTCCCCGCCATGAGACCGGCGTCCGCTTCACAGATTGTAAGGCGACAGCTGGAACTGTGTGGACAACATAAAAGAAGATTGAGTTTACGTTGTAAGTATTTATATTATTTAATATAAAAAAAATACAATTTTATGCCAAAAATGCTTTACATCGTTTTGGAAAATAGTTGATACTTTTGAAACTGTTCGAACGATTTTTATAGCTATGACCTATTGCAGGAATATTGGCTTTCGCATAAGTAAAATGGCATTGAAATCGGTCCATCTGATAAAAACAATTACAAAATCTTTGGTTTTCGCAACTTTTGTACATTTTAGATTTTAACCGATTAATCGTATATGTTTTGATATTTGGATATACATTTTTGGATGTTTTTGGGCTTTACCATTTTTTTTACTTCTTTATATATTTTAAATGAAACTTCAAGTTTCGTACTTAAAATTTATAAACATTCCCTTCGTGTTTCCCACTAGGCCATAATGGTGATAATTTATATTTATATATCTATATTTTAGATATGCAACGTAACAAAACTAGTCCCGAACGTACGTCCATGCTCATATACGAACCGAAAGCACAGCGACATCTTGATAAAGGCGACTTCGAAATAGCCGCTGTTAATACTAATTAATATATTATAAATATATTATTTACAATATTTTGTGTTTTCTGTATTATCTGCTGAATTTATAGCGTTATGTCAAAATAATTTTAATAATATAATAATATAGTAAAATCTTTTGAAGTAAAATAACAAAGTTATTAATATACTATGGGCTGGCTCTTAAACTGGTTAAATAGAGGTTCGATTCCGATCTATGGCAGATATTTGTGTCATAACATTTTTAGTTAGGTATTTTCTATCTGTTTATAGCTGTTTTACATTCATAGAGTAACAAAAAATATTATTAATCTACTATTCTATACAACATATCGTCGGTTTAGAGTATAAGCCTGTTGAGTCTATTGATGTTATGATTTTCTTTATACCCTTCAAAAGTGCAAAAAATACATAATCAAGAAAAATAGCTAAAGTATCTGTTCTCGTTTAAAATTGTTTAAATGTCGGGTAAAACTGTCAAATCCGTGTGTTTAAAAGTTTTTAGCTAATTCCTTATAAACCCAATAAGTAAAAACTTTCTCATATAATATATATATATATATATATATATATATATATATATATATATATATATATATATATATATATTTAATATTATTTATATTATTATCTTTTATTTCTATTCTTTATTAGTAGTTTTTGTTTCTTGAAGATATAATAATTTACATAGCATTGTATAGCGCTATAAATTTAGTGGATTATAAAAATTAATAGTTGATTTAATATACTTTATCATATTTTATATTTAAGGTTCTTTATTAGTTATTATATTGCTAGCTTAATAATAACAAGAAATAGTTAAAACGTATATTTTGAAAATTACTTTTATAAAGGGAATGAAGTTTTGTATGTATGAAGGTATAAGGTATGTTGCATTTTTGGAATTTTACAGTTCTATAAATAAATAATTATTTTAAATATAACATTATTATAAATTTTAAACTTACATTTTTTTGGTTTTGTTTTTTTTTATTTTTTTTTATAACGTCTTTTTTTTTCGAAATTATAGTGTTACGACAATAACCTTCATCCATGTATAATCTTCAATTCATAGTCAAAGATTAAATGTATCAAAATCTTAAAAAAAATAATAATACATAGGTATTAAAATATATATAACATATTTGTTTCTTTCAAAGATTATGAACTATAGTTTTTAATTTCTTTTTTTTCCTTTCTCTTTATTATTAAGCGAGCGATATATTAGGTATAATTGAATACCTACAAATAAGTATATTGTTAGTATGTTTTGTTATTTTTTTTGTAAATGATTATCCTAAATCTAAGTGAATATATGATTAACAAAGTACTTCATACAGTTAATTTGAATCAAGATGGCGGTTGTTCTCTAGAACTGTGTTCTAACATTCTATTACACAGTTACGGCCATTTTGAATTTAATATATATATTTGATTATTACAAAGCTAAACTATAGTTTTTCTCTTTTTTAAACTTCATAGTCTGTCCCAAAAAAAATGTATAAGTGATAGATAAGCATTTAAAAAAAATACCCTTTAGAAGTCAAATATTAATTAAATATATATGAATAAAAAATACAATTTTTGAATGAAACACAGGGTAAAGAATGTGATCACATTAAAAATTTAATAAGTACTTTAAACTATAATATAGTTAATATTATAAAAAGAGGGAGAATTTTTGTTTTTATTTTACAAATAATATTACTTTTCTATAGTGAAATTTAGTTTAAAAGCAGGTGTGAGCAACTTTTGACCTATTGATAGTTTAATGGGTCGCTAAGTATGTATTTATATTACAGATACAAATATCCTCCTGCTAATATATTAGTTTTTTTTTTTTAGCTTCACGCTCTATCCCGCACATAGCAGGGTAGGCAGAGGGAATCAAAGAACCTAGTGTTAAGACACTACGTTCTCTTTTTAACACTTACTTTCCCCACTTTCCGCCGAATTGAGGCATTGCGTGCTGGCGGAATTCAACGTGTTGTACGTGTTAGCGAGGAAATGAAAATACTAAATATTTTTTTAATACTTTCATTTTCTGAAGTGGGAATCGTACTCACGACCTGTCGCGCTTACAGTCGCACGCTTGTGGCTATGCGCCACTACGGCCTTAGATTCTACCAATTTTTTTTTTGGTTTCATATTTTTGTAATCTAATATTTATAATGTGAATATAATTTTAAATATTAATAAAAAATGTAGCCCGTGTTTTTACTTAACTTATTTTCATTTTCCTTTGCTAAGACAAAATGCGGCGTTGAGCTCCGCCTTTCAACACCGAAAGGAAAACCTTCTTCCTTCTTCCTGCTATGCGTGATAAAGCGTGAAGCTTAAAAAGAAGTAAGTGAAAAAAAAATGGATAGGCCTTTTAGAAAAAGGTTGCTCACCCCTGTCAAAAATTATACTATTTTTATATATTAATACACTTTTATACTAAATTCTTAGTAATTTTACTTAATTGTTATTTTCTGTCATAAATAACAATAAAACAAGAATTTAATGATTTAATGATAATAATAAATAGTCGTTAAAGGACCAAATATTGTTTTGTAATTATTAAGATTTCTAATACTTATATAGAGAAGTAGTTAGTTTTGTATTTTGTCTAATAATAAATGATTATAAATGAAAATTACAGGTGTTTTACTTTTCTGTCCTTTTTTTGTTTCCGCAGTATCTATCTATATATTAGTGGTAAGGCGTCCATATAAAGTCTTCAAGATTTCGTTCTTCACCTGATTCATATGGCGCAAAATTTTTACACTTTTGGCACAATAAAAGGTTCCTATGAAAGTGGGTGAGAGAAGGATCTCAAAAGTGTGAAAAAAGTTGGGCCATATGAATAAAAGGGGACGAAATCTTGTAGAATTACCTATAACACGATTCCCACCGGCTTACTCTTTGTAAATTACAATAAATTGTTATTTGGGTGTGAGTTTGCAAAAAAAAGTATGAAGCCTAAAAAAGAAAGTCGCCAGAAAAGTTGTGGATATAAAATTGCAAAAAATGACCTTGACTAAAATTTGGAAGTTAAAAAAAGGTCGGAAGCAAAATTTGAGAGTGAAATGCAAAAAAAAATTACGTCTTATACCGTCATGTACCAGCTTACCTCTATTTACCGGCTTACCTAAATATACAGGTTTCTATAAGTCTACCGTCTAACCTTTTTGAAATTTTTGCCACTTGCCACTGCTGTCCATATAACATGTTATCTTTACGATGAGTGTAGTCATCGGATTCGGACACATGTGCAATTTTTTTAACGTAAAAAAGCGCAGGTGAAGTTAGAAATATAGCGTTGTTTTTTTTTTTGCTTCACGCTTTATACTCAATAACAGTATTTAGGGAGAAAATCTAGTGCCAAATGCTCCGAGCTCCATTTCTTTTTCTTTTCATCTGTTTTCGATGAAGCTCTCGTGGTGAAGTGGAATAGAGACAGAATGTAAATGTGATTAGTTGTAGCTTCAATTCCCAATCGTGAGAAAAGATTATTATAAAATTATTTTCTTTTTCACGTTTCACAAATTTTAGCGTTGAGTTCCTTCACCCAACTTATAATATTCAGAATTCGGACGGAAAAATATTTTTAAATAATATCTTTCAACTGTGAATATGAAAATGGAGAATGGAAATGTTAAAAAAGAACGGAGTGTCTTAACACTAAGTCCTCTGGTTCCCTCTGCCTACCCTGCTATATGCGGGATACAGCTGTAAATTCAATACAATAGGTTACTACTAGTAATATGATTGCGGGTATAAGGGGTGATTGACTTCTCACCTCTTATCATCTAATGAATCTACCAACCACCTTATGATTAAACTTAACAGTGACTGTAAATATTAAAAGAATTGTGTAGCATTTCGTAGAAATAAATACTAAATAGCTTAATATATTTTTTTTTTTTATGGATAACGGATGGCAAACGAGCAGAAGGACCACCTGATGGTAAGTGGATACCTTCGCCCATGAACATCTACAACACCAGAGATGTTGTAGATGCGTTGCCAACCTAGAGGATACAGATGGAAGAGGAGGACAATGTAGTATTCCGTTCTCGGAACCACCACATTTTGGGGAAAGGATGGGTGGGAAAGGGAAAACCTGGCTTACATGCCATGGAACCGGAACACATCATAAGATATTTGGCGGTTCGTCTTTGACATGATAGTGGTCGCGAGCCAGACGGAGGACGAACCTCCTACCACCAAAGAAAAGTTACTTAAAATATTTTAAGTATCTTAATATTTTAAGTAACTTTTCTTTGTTCTTTTTTTTATAACGCCTGTCGTGACGCAGAGGCACAAGTGTGCGACTGTTAACGCGACAGGTTGTGGGTTCGATTCCCACTCCAGGAAATGGAATTTTTCTTTTCCTGGGTTTGGTAACAAGGCAAAGCGCGGCGTTGAGTTCTGCCACTCAGCACGCAATGCCTCATTTCGGCGGAAAGTGGAGAACGGAGTGTCTTAACACTAGGTTTCCTGTGTATGTTTGTATGTTTTTTTTATTCAAACGTTGATTTTAAGTTTCATAAAAAACTGGCGAACGGAGTGTCTAAACGCTATGTTCTCTCTATCACCCGACTACATAAAACAAATATTTAACTCGAACAATGGGTGAAATCTAATTTTCTCCATTTTTACACATATTAAATGAAACAATTTTAATCGAGTTAATCGCGTATATTTTAATATTCGGAAATACATTTTTGGAAACCCGACGTTTCGATCACTTTACAGTAGTCCGTGGTCACAGGTAGACTGGTCTAAATACTAAAATATACGTGATTAATCCGGTTAAAATAATTTCATTTAATATAAAGGGTGAAACTGAAAAAAAATGAAAGACACCTTGGGGAAAGAAAGAAAAAACAAACATACTAGGTACATAAATTTATTTTTTTACAAATACTTTGACAATTACAGTTGGCAGTGTCACTTGGATTACTTGCACTGTATATACAACACTTGACAGCTTTATACAATAAAAAAAAAACAATAAATAACTAAAATTACATTAAAAGTTAAAAAATCCTTTCCTTCACAAACTATTTTGAGTTTTGTACTTCATAACATTATAAAAAAAATCGATATTATAAACGATTTTATACAACATCGATATTTAGATACGTCAAAAATTATGCTAGAAATGACAGATTATACAAAAAAATAATATAAATACGACATTCAGTCAAATTTATATCTCAAAACATTAATTTAAGGATAAATAAAAAAAATGTTTGTTCTTTTTTATTTTTTTAATTAAAATAAATATAAAACATACAAATGTTAACTGTTTTTATGAGTCTGTCAATAGATTGTAATGCAAATGATATTGTCCTATATACTTAAAACAATAAAGAGTTAAATTATTATTGAACATAATAACAAAAAGGCAAATATTACTTAGATAACCGCCACACTCAGAGATATCATTTAAGATTAAAATATATTTAAATCGGTAAACACTGATTTTAATTTATATGAAATTTGATTTAAATTAAAAATTAATTTACGTCTCTGAGTGCAATTGTTCCAGATTATCCACAATAAGTATATAGGTCAATATACAAAACCCTACCAGAAGTAAATTCTAAATACACCACGTTTAATAATAAAAAGAGATAACGCAAAAAATGAATATTTTGAAAATTACAGATTTGATGAAAGTGATATGACGCATTTTTGGATATTCACAATTCTGTGCATAAATTACGATTTCAAACCAAGAAACGTTATTTTCAGTAACGGAACGGAAATGTTGAAAGAGAATGGAGTGTCTTAACACTAGGTTCTCTGGTTCCTACCCTGCTATATGCGGGATACAGCGTGAAGTTAAAAAAAAAGTATTGCGAAAAAGAAATTATACTAAATATTTTACTAAAAATGCACTGTAGTGTATGTGAGTGAAAGAGAGGGAAGCATTATTTCGTCTCGAACGCACGCACGTCGGCGCGACGGCTCAGTCGGCTGTCAACGGTAAGAGTGAGTAGGTTCTTATTTTATCGGCTCTGAGCGTGCGTCTCAGAGCCGATAAAATAAGAACCTACTCACTAAGATTTAAATAAGAAAGGAACAATTATAAATAAAATGTACTTTTATTATAACAAGATTTTTACAATTTAGCTCATTTAAAATCTTTGAAACGATCAATTAAGCCAGCAATTACCTCAAAACTTTATAACGAAGAAATCTCTTAACGATATATCACTTTCCTCATTGATCTTGATTTATCCTTACTTATATTATAAATGCGAAAGTAACTCTGTCTGTCTGTCTGTTACGCTTTCACGCCTAAACCACTGAACCGATTTTGATGAAATTCGGTATGAAGGTTGAACTGAACTTGGGAAAGGACATAGGATATTTTTTATCGCGAAAAAATTATTATAAAAAAATATATTTTTATTTTTTATAATTTTTTTTGACAAATAGTCTAGACCTTGGGAACGATTATAGGCTACTCCTTACACGTCGCGCGATATAACCGAATTCCACACGGCCGAAGCCGCGGGCGGAAAGCTAGTATATTATATAAATCAAGTTAAGTCAATATTATTTGATATATATATAAACAAGATATAGTTATAAGAGAGACAGAGGGTCCTCCCACACCCCCCTAAATATTAAAAAAAAATCTCTTTCCATTATTAAACGCCGTATTTTCATATAAGGTACATTAAAAATCAACTATTATATTATTTAAATTACTCTAAACACACATATATTCAAAACGTACATAAAATGCAACTTTATGTTACGAAATTCAACATTTTTTATACATCTTAGAATTTATAATATTTTTTTTATACAATTTTTTTTTACAGCAGTTGCAAAATTGTACGTTTGAAGTTAACAATATCGCAAAATTTAAAATAAAAGGGACTTAACCCAAATTCAATTCATTTTTTTAGGAAAAAAGGCTAAAACCTGATGACAAAGCCTATTTCAATTTTTTTATGGGATTCCATGAAAATTTATTTTTTTGAGTTACATCCCTTTTGTTTTAAGGATGCGTATATGTTAAAATTTAGACGCAAAAAAATAATATCTATTCATTTACTGTGATCTAAAATAAGCATCGTACTGTGGTCATGTTAATTTACTAAATATGAATGTATAATTAATAATATTTTGTTGTGTGTATGAAGCAGTTTGTGTTAAAGTAGTCTTAAAAGGGAATTAAGGAGGAAGTTTGGTAACAGTAAAAACTGTGGCTTTAATATTTAAAAAAAAAATAAACGTTATAATTTTTAAAACTCATTTTTTTTACACTTCCAAGTGTTATTCACACACATAAAATAAGAATAGTATAAAGAGTCTCAAAAATTTTAACGTAACTGGATTCGAATTCCTTTTGTTTCTGCTGGTGCTGGATTTGACTCAGGTACTAGGTCCTTTAATGAATTAAGGTATACCTTCTTATCCAATAACGTAATATTCAATACTAAATTTTAAGTTACACCATTTTACGACAAACCGCTTCTTACGTAAAAAAAAGAATTTTAACAAAAAAAAGAAGTAATAATTTGACCTAAAAATATAATTTTCTACTTTTCACTAAAACGAGTGTACGACAGAGAGATCTCACGCATAGAATAAGAATAATAAATATGAGGGTATATGTAAATATACCCTCATATTTATTATTCTTACATATGAAAAATCAAATTTCTACCATTTATCTGATATTAAATAAAAATGGGCTATATGTACACGTGAATAACTAAACATGTCATTTTAAAATTAAAATATTTTTCATTCAAATAGGCTATTACAAGCACTGTCGAATCGTCAATTAACAAAAGATGTCAGTAGTGTCAGTCCTACTGGAGGCTACCACCGGCCATTTAAAATATTAGTATGAGAAAATAATATAGTATTAATTAAAAAATATTTCAAAATTAGTTTTGTGTATTGTACTCTACAAGTTTAACTTTTTCATCTGATACCCACAGTAGGGTAGGTTATAGAAATATACGTAATTCGCCATTTTGTAGTAGCGGCCATCTTGCATAGTTTAAATTGTGTTGTCAGAACTAAAGTTCGGTACCAAATATCAAATCAATCTTTCCATAGGAAGCAAACAAGTTTTAAAATCAAAGCTTGTAATAATAAAAGAATATAAACCTCAAATAATTAAAATTTTAACTAGAAAAGAAAACCGACTTCAAATATAATAAATGCACTTAAAAGTAACATTATTACGAATAACTCAAAAACAACTCGTCAGATCTTAACAAAATTTAAATGGGACCACATTTGAAGCACAAGCTATCATATAAAAGAAGAATCATCAAAATTGGTTCACCCAATAAAAAGTTATGCAATAACATACAAATATACAGTAGAATTGATAAACTCATTGTTCAAAATGTATGCATAATATAATCTGAAAACCTATATATGACTTATTCAGTTATTCACGTGTTAATATATTTAACTAATAAATTTGCACATTTAGCAACTATAGCCAAAGAATTTATATATATATTAAAATTCAATATAAAAAAAATTAACTTAACTTGTTTGGAACCAGTACCACTTTAAAGACAACTAAAGGGACATAGGTTCAAATCCTGCTAAGTAAAAAATCCTTATACAGAATTCCAATACCTAAATAATCTTATACTTTCGGATAACGGGTTAAAATATACATATATAAAAAAAGAATTCGTCTAGGTGGTATATTCTATATTTTCTAATTGAGCTAATTTATATTTTTATCTAGATCGTATAAAAATCTATTGACTATTGTTATTTATCTGTTTCACACTCAGATGTATGTAGGGGAGAAAATTAAAAAGAATCACTACACAATTAAAGAATTTTAATAATAATATAATTTTTTAAATATAATATTCAAGTTAGAAAATGGACAATGGCGAGGGGTGAAAATTTTAGTTAGGCAAGCCGGTAAATTTAGAGAAGCCGATGTATATTTAGGGAAGCCGGTATATACATTTAGGGAAGCCGGTATAGGATGTGAAGGTATTTAGTAATTTCACTATCGAATTTTGTCAATGACCTTTTTTTTAAACCTTTAAGATGTCAAAGCTTATGTTTTGCAATTTTATACCCAATATGTTCCTGGTGACTTTTTAAAATCTTTTTTTAGCAAGATGTGAACCTTGCTTTTTTCAAATTACATTATAATTCGAGCTCCATATTTTCCTGGAGACTTTTTTTTAGGTGTCGTATTTGTACTTTAAATAGTTAGGCAAGCCGGTGGGAACCGTGTTGTATGGACGCCCGTATCCCATATTGCAGGGTAGTCAGAGAGAAACCAGTGTCAAGACACTCCGTCCCGAAAGCATTGCATTGTTGAATGGCGGAACTAAACGCCGCGATTTGTTTACTTGTTAATCATATGCTATCTTATTTATCATTCAAATCAGTCTTTTTAAGCTTCAACGCAAAAGGATGGTATAAATTTGACATCGATGTTTGTTGTTTGTGGCATCGCAGCTCTCAAACGGAATATATATATAATCTTGTTATATATAAGTCAGTGACAATCGTTAGAAAGTGATAACGGAGTGTCTTAACTCTATGCTCTCTCCCCTCTAGTGAATAGCGAAAAAAAATGTATGTATTATTATTTTTTTTAAATAAAATTAAAGGCACAGGAAACTACTCTCAAGCACCTGAGTGTGATACAATTATAATATTACAATTAAAATCTATTTATTTTACCTACTGTGTATTTTCCTACTTAAAATAGAAAACAAATCTTATAATAAACCGCCGCCATTTTGTAAAATAGCTGCTACAGATTATAATTAATGAAAAAAAAAACAGAGCACAAGAAATTTTTAATAAATAATTTCGTTGAAAAAAAAAAAACATTTATTTCATATATTTACATTTTTTTTTAATACTTAAAACCTATAGGGCACAGAGTTTATGACACGACGCGAAAGGAATGGCTTCATTACTACATGCCTATGGACTCTAAATTTACTTTAAAAATACTTTTGACAGATAAAAAATAAAAATAAATCGTGATGTCACAAAAATGTGTAGCAAATCGATTATTTTAATCGATTTTTTAAAAATAATTGGCTGAATACCATGAGATCTGTCAGATTTTTTTAGGAAAATTAATATTAAAATAAAAAAAATATTAATAATTATTATGTGTGCGTATTGATATATTATTAATTAAAATGCCTCCTGACTTAGTTCATATTTAGGAACATTAGAGGAGTATTTTGGCTGAATAGATTAGGTCTTTACCTCTTTAGAAAAAAAAAAACTTATTATATCATTATTTCATACGTATTTAAGATACGATAATTTAATTATACTGAGATCTTTAAACTAATATCTATATCTAAAAATGACTAATAAATGCTATATATAAATATGTACATTTTGTAGTATTTTTTTTAAATAAAGAAGAGCAAAATAAAAAAAAAATCAATAGAAAAAAAAATTAATACTTTTTAGGAATCTCGAGTTATGGCTTAATTTATTGCCTGGCAACATTTATTAGAAACTGGTATAAAAAAAAAACTTGGAATGTAAAATAGACAAAGGACGAATATGTATTCAAATGTATAGAAATACGTATTTCATTATGTTTTGTGATTATTACGCAACATACAACCTAAAAAAGCGAAGGAATGTGATAAAAACACAAAAAAAAAAACAGTCGAAGATACTAAAATTACCTGCAATTCAGCTAAAACCTACGATTCTACCTAGAGCTATGTTGTATAGAGGAGTCGTCATCAGCAAAACTGGCCCTGTTCCTTCTTTCACATCGTTTCTGATGCTGTCGGATGAACGCACTGAGCCTATTCAAAAGAAACTGCTTATCATGGCCCTCTAAAACCAACTGATTCTTCAAAACCTCCACCATATGTCTATTAGCAGCTGCAACCGCCCAGTAATAATACAAGAAAAATAATAAAATAGCGAATGCAGGCACTGCGAAAGTCGAAGTACCAATTAAAAATATAAACTCGCGAATCACAAACGGGAAAGCATCGAAAGTGTCAACAACGAAACGCCACACAGTGTCATAACCCCTAAACGGTCCACAATTCCAAGATGGCGCTATTTCCGCCACAGAGTACGCCACCGGAAGTATTGATATCACGAAACCTAATAGCAACACTGACATGAATAATGATTTGGATTTAGACGCTTTATACACTATAGGTGATGGCGTACAATTTGTTAGACATGAGAATTTTTTTATGTAAAAGATTAAGAAGCAAAAGATAGTGCCAATTATAGGCAAGAACGGACAGAAGAAGGCTCCCATCCATATTATAGTTTGCGTGTAGACGATGTCGAGAACATGTTTTGGGAGGTAAAAGTCTTGGGTTCCAATCATTTTAAGGCACCTACTATGACTGTGCCTCGCTATGAACGAGCGCGGCAAGTTTATGAAAAACGTCATGAAAAACTGCAAGGCGAAGTCTGTTAAAATCAACTTGTACAACTGTTGACCCACATATGTTTCCCAACACTCTAGCCTGAATTCCTCCTCGAATACCGAACACCTTTGCCTGTCAGGGTCCGATATTTGCATATAAATCTGACTTAGAAGTACAGCCAACGAGGAAAGACGAAGCAAGACCGTTCTTAGCAACGTTATTATTATATCATTGGCAGGCGTGTATGATTCAAATTGTATTAAATAACCAAAAATGCCGGGAATAATAATATTCAGAACAACAATCGTGATAAAAGGTAGAAATTCTAGCAGCATATTACGGAACTGCCATATTGAATACGACCCGAGTGTGTTAACCTCAGTGCGATTAACAAATTCACTTTCGTTGAGTTCATTCAATTTGTCCATAGATTCGTTGAAAATAAAGTAAATTAAAATGCCGGAACCGATGAGTATTATAAAGACTAGAACATTTATTAGAATACGCTTTAAATATATCAAAATTTGACTTTCTCTCGTACGCAGTTGTTTTTCCTCCTTATACCGCTCCTCTTCTAGACAGCCTTTAATTTCGTTAAAAAGCGCTTTATGCTTGATTTTAGCTGATTTATCATTCTGTATACAAAAGTCCCATCCACCAAAAACTAGATTACAGTACATATAAAACTGCCCTTCATTTTCAACTAAACGCTCTTTAAAGCCTTTCGCTGCAGTTTTAACTATCGCCACTAACGAGAAAAACGTCCACGTTATCGGTATAAGTATGTACGCTAGCGGCATATTATAGTACATATTAGCTGTCCACAATTTTGGTAGATAATACGAATAAATTTGATCACTGTAGACGCCATAAAACAATATGGTTCTTTCCATCCATCCTGTGCCTTGTATAAAGTCTAAGACGACATTATTTTGGGTTAAGTTTCTTTGAAAATACGCTGTAGAACAACATGTGGTGGAATTTTCTAGATACATGTCACATTTAAAAATGGCCTCCTCTAAAAGAAGTGTTGGTAAAATAAGGAATATTATGACAAATATCGATATAACCATGTTAAGAAAGAGCAACCATCTTAGAAATAGAAAGTAAGATACAACACCTGTACCGAATTTCCCTTCAATTTCTCGTAGGGAAGTCTGCCAAAGTTCCAATTTACCGATAATTTCTGAAAATCGAATACTGAATCGATGCCACACTTTTCTTTGCCGCCATTGCAACTGTTCTAAGCCTTGTAGTCTTAATTTTGTTGCGTTCTGTAAAAAAATATTAAATATATGAAAAAAATCGATGTTTATGTAATACCGTCAGTCGTGGCGCAGGGACACAAGCATGCGACTGTAAACGCGGCAGGTTGTGTGTTCGATTCCCATTCTAAGAAATGAAAATATTAAATAATATTTAATATTTTCATTTCCTCGTTCTGGTTATAAGGCAAATCGCGGCGTTGAGTTTCGCCACTCAACACGCAATGCCTCAATTCGGCGGAGAGTGGGGAACGGAAATATTAAAAGAGGAGGTAACGGAGTGTCTTGATACTAGATTCTTTGGTTCCCTCTGCCTTCCCTGCTATGTACGGGATACAGCGTATAAAAAAAATCGACGTTTACAATAGCCTATCCTAATGTAGAAACAGAGAGCAAACACGTGTGTTTACAGGTTTTGTAGGTTCGATCCCCACTCGAATTATTTTCATTACTCCACTCTGGTAAGACAAACCGTGGCGTTAAGTTCCGCAACTTAAACGTAAGATTCAGCTTTCGAACGGAAAGTGGAGAACGGAGTGTCTTTACACTAGGTTCTCTCGGTCTACCCTGCTATGCGGGAAAAACGAAAATTACACTCATGAATGTATAATTTGAATTTTAGATAAACGTTTCACGCTAACTATTAATTCCTTTCTTTAGGAAAAAAACTTTATTTCAATTAAAAATTTTATTCATGTATTAATCCGAAAATGTAACATGTCACCTTCAGGAATTCATGTTTTAAATAATACATATATTTATACTCTTTTTTCCATCGAAATACAATAATCTCTATAAATAGTGTGATAATCTACTAAGTAGGAAATTTTGACTCTCATGATAAGATAATTAACGTAAAAATAACTAAAATAAAAAGTCACGATGGGACATCGTCTAAATGTAATTGTGAGAGGTTGTGGGTTCAATCTCTGTTCAGGGTAATAATAATATTTTAATTATTATAATTTTCCTGATAATATTCATTTTATCTATTTCTGCTATAAAAAATATTGGCTTTGAGCTTTCTTTCCCCACATTAATTGTGTTATGATTGTGACGTGTGTATGATTGTTTCAGTTCATATATTAAGTAATTGATATATATTTCACCTGTAATCTCGCTTTAATTTCCAACTTCTGGTGCATCGGTACAGGCATAGCCTTGATTTGCATAATCTCTTCCCACGTACGTTCTTCATTTGACAAGTTTTCTGTAAAAAGGAAATATTAAAATTGAAAAAAGATAAATATATCTATGTCAAATTATGGAAAGTGAGGGTAAAATAATTTCTATTTGACCGTCATGGCGCAATGACTGTAAACAAGATTGGTTGTAGGTTCGATTCCCATTCGTAGAAATAATTATTATAAAGCGTAGGTATATATTTAGGCATTCAAAACGAGATGCATTAAATTCGGAAAACATATATTTATTTAACGCCTGTGGTGGAGCAGAGGCACAAGCGTGCGACTGTAAACGCGACAGGTTGTGGATTCGAATTTCACTCCAGGAAATGGAATTTTTCATTTCCTGGGTTTGGTAACAAGGCAAAGCGTGGCGTTGAGTTCCGCCACTCAGCACGCATGCCTCAATTCGGCGGAAAATGGGGAACGGAGTGTCTTAGCACTAGGTTCCCTCTGCCTACCCTGCTATGTGCGGGATACAGCGTGAAGTTATGTATGTATGTATATTTATTTTTCGAAACTGGAGTGTCTGGACACTAGGACACTGTCTACTCTGCTATTCGGAACAAAACGTAAAATAAAACACATATATACTTATATTGTAACAAAACTATTTTTATTCAAAAGGAAATGTACATACCATTATTACTAAAATCACAAATCTGAATTGACTCCATGATTCTAAGCGATATGTAACATGCATATTACAAAACGCAAGAACATGTTGAAGGTATACTTTTTTAAATCGCCTATTGTTTAAATATAGTAAACAAAGAGCCTTCAACACTCACAGATAACATAAATGGTCAAATTATACAGCCAAATATTAAAAAAAAAAAGCCGAATGGAATAAGTAAAATTATTACAAATAACTCAAAAACTCGTCAGAACTAAATTTAAATGGGAGTACATGTGAATCACTAGCTATCATACAGAAAAAGGCCATCAAAATTGGTTCACCCAGTTAAAAATTATGAAGTAAAACACATAAAAATACATTTTTTTTTCAGTCAGTTAAAAAAGGACAACATAACAAGAACAAAGCAAGATATGAAATGAAACGGTATTTTAAGTACATAAAACTTTTTACAAAAACGCACGTAATGGATGACTAATTAATAGCAGCGCGTGAACAAAAGAAATTAGTACAGTCGAGTCTTGATTGTAGGCCATATAAAATTTACTTCAGTAATAATTATAAGGTATCATCATTTTGAGAATAATGTGTTAAAAATGAAAAAAAAAAAATAACGCCCATCGTTGCGCAGTGGTGCAGCGTTTGAGACGAAACGCTTAGTTATAGGTTCGATTCCCGTCCGGGGCAATTAATATATTTAAATTTTTGTTATTACCGCGGTAAGACGCGGGGTCGACCACACGCAATGTATCGAATTAGCGTGGAAATTGGAGAACGGAGTGTCTTGGTATAAACTAGCATCAATATTTAGTTACCTGATAAGTCTGGAAGCATAGATAGGTGTATGTCCCGACTCTGCGTCGTCCTTGCGTACGTCGATTGTCGCCTTTCATTTTGTGATCGAGCACGTTTTGATGTGGTTGCTGTAAATTATAGAAAACCAAATTAATGATTACGTTAGTGCACCGTATTAGCTTTGAACCCACTACTACGAGTATTACAATTATACATATATATCATCGTATAGTCATATGTATTACAGATAATATATAAAAACAAAGGCAATCGTGGCTCAGTAGGACAGCGTCCGGCTGTAAACGCGAACGGTTGTGGGTTGGATTCCCGCTCGGGAACCTGATTATATTTAATAGTTTTCATTTCCCCGCTCTGGTAAGACAAAGGGCGGCGTTGAATGTCACTTAACTCCTCTTACCATATTAAATGAAACTATTTTAACCGGATTAATCGCGTATATTTTAGTATTCGAAACGACGTTAGAAATATTGCGTTTCGAAAAATGTACTTTGTGTGTAATAATCAATAAGTGTGTAATAATCGCGAAAATCAAAGAGCTCATTATCCTCTTACCATTCTTTTATCACCCATATCTACCTTCAAGATATCCAAACCTGAGTACTGAACCTGAGCCTATCCCCACCTACCTGTGTATCTCTTAGTGCTTATAAAAAATCATATACTAACTATTCCTAGCCTGTTTCGAAGGTAGCAAGGTAACAAGTTTAGCAGCATCAGCTCGTTGCAGATTCTCGAAGAGGTCCTGCTCACCACCCGGGTACAGCTCCTGGTAGAACTCCCCACCCGCCTCCTCCCAGCCCTCGTGACGTTTGGAACGCTTGTTCTTACCACCGGACATGCTTTATGTCATTTTATCTGGGGAAAATAGGATTTTTGAGTTAAAAAATTGTGTTTTTTAATTCATTTATACCTTATAACTATACAAAGATCAGGGATTGTTTCAGAATGTTCAAAAATATTGCTTTTAAAGTAATTTTTTTTTACTGCTATGAGTTAAATAAAAAAAAGGTGAAAATTATTGGTATCGATAGCTAATTTTAATTTTACTACGCCAAGTTTTAATATTATTCACTACAAAAAAGTAACAAAAAGAAAGTGGTGAATGGAGTGTCTTAACACTAGGTTCTCTGGTTCCTTCTGCCTACCCTGCTATATGCAGGATACAGCGTGAAGCTAAAAAAAAACAAAGCTTTTTTTCTCATATACAATGGTAAGCAGAGAGAACTAGTGTCAAGACACTTCCTTCTGCATCTTAGTTTGAATTCGTCATTTCATCTTAAATGACGGAACTCAACACCGTATTTTGTCCTACCAGAGTAAAAAAATTAAAATAATATAAATATAATAATTCCCCTGAATGGGAACTGAACCCAAAACCATCGCATCTACAATCAGAGTCGGAGGCAAATACTTAGCGCGCTTAAGACGTGAAAAGTCCTTTATATAACAAATATGCAGTTATACTACTATGAAAACAACATTCTACAAAACGACTTTGTTACGATAAGTTAAAATATATAGCTCTAACTTAATTACAATATTAAATGATAAATTAATAAATTATATACAACACATTGACCTATAGACTGATATGTCAAGTTAAATACGCAGATATCCAGTACCGGGCGGTAATAAGTTGACAAATCATACAGAAAATGCGTACTTTTCAGAGCCAGTATGTATATTTTTTATTGAGGCCTATCGTGCGACTGTAAACGCGACAGGTTGTGGGTTCGATTCCCACTCCAGGAAATGGAATTTTTCATTTCCTGGGTTTGGTAACAAGGCAAAGCGCGGCATTGAGTTCCGCCACTCAGCACGCAACCCCTCAATTCAGCGGAAAGTGGGGAACGGAGTGTCTTAACACTAAGTTCCCTCTGCCTATCCTGCATCGGGATACAGCGTAAAGCTATGTATATAAGTAAAATACCTATATTTTATTCAAAATTGTTATGACGCAGTAGCAGTATGTCTGACAGTAAGCACAGGTATGAGTTTAAATGAAACAAAAACAACATTAGTATAGATATTGTACAACAAACAGTTTTGCCTTGTAAAAATATTTTAATCATTATGTTTTTTTCGAAGGCTTTTTTCGACGATAATGAATGACAATGACATAAAAACGTATTTTTTGCACTCTACGTCATTAAATATCTACTAATTTTAGATACGTTACGTTATATACGCTTGCGTTACTGAGTGTCTGATAGACTGATCTTAGTGTCAAGAGACTCTGATCGCCGCTATCTCTTCGAATACGAAATTGCTTATTAAGTGGCGGAACTCAACGCCTTAGTTTTGCCAGAGGGGAAAAATAAAAATAATATAATAAAATAAATACCTCGAATGGGAATCGAACACACAAACAAGCACGATTACAGTCGGACATTGTTCCATACGCCATTAAATTCAATGTAACTTACCAATATTTTTATAATATATAGTAAAAACTTTTTTGAACGAATAGTAAAACAGTCCTAAATTTAACACAAAACTTCTTAAAAAATATCTTTTTACACAATAAATTTACTTAATGAATGAATAATTATAAACATTTACTTCCCAAGCGCGGCGAATTAAAAGTGACGTGTTTGATTTCCTATAAAATGATACGTATCCGTTATCTATGAAAGATATTGCCGCTATCACTTACTCTAGGGCTGTGTCATTTTGAACTAAGTACATAAATAAAAAAAAGTCAATTTATATATAGATATAATATTTAAATAATATTGCGTATAATATAAAGGTTTATCTATATATAAATACGTGAAGCAATAACTTTGAATCCCTTTTTACGAAAATTACGCAGACGGCGGAGCATGAAATTTGACACACTTATAGTTTATATAGAGAAGGAGAGCAGAATGTTAACATTTTTTTTAAAATAATGCATAAAAAGTATATTAAATTAACAAAATAAATGTTACAAACACCATGGTTTGACATCCATGTTTATATAAGGTGACATATACGTCACTACGCAATGCGTTATTAACACATTCTTTTTTTTTCGACTGTGTAGTATGCTGTTGGCCCTATTGGCCTCGACAGCGTCACCGGGTTTTTAACACATTCACGGGGACAGTAGTATAAATAAAAAATATATATTGTGTCATTTTTCCACAATATTTGTTAAATATTGCGTATATGTTAAAAGGAATATTTATGTATTTACCTAAATTTAAGATATTTATTTTTAAATCGTAGGAGGCGTAAATAAGTTAACAAATTTAAAATGTATACTTTTGAAGACCGGCATTTTTAAGCTTATTTGTTTTTTCTTTCTTTAATGAAATTGTTTAATTTGCTAAATTTTCTTGATTTAATCTTCTAATCAATCGAAAAGAAATATATTATTAATGCCTAATAACTTTTATAGAAAATGCATACGTAAGTCAACTGATACACGCCTGATATGCATATATTCATAATAAGATTAACTATTCTTAAACACATAAGTACTCTTGAAGTAATATATTGTTCTCTTTATTTAAAATTAGCGGCTAGTTAAATTTTACGCTCGTGATTTCGACTTGCGTCAAGTTAGTGGTGTTATTTTAATTCAAATACTTAATATATATAATTATGTACAATTATAAGAGTTAATTAAATAATTATTCGTTATATTCTTATATACGTCTAATTAAATTTAAGAAATAAATTGCAAATGATTTTTTTTATTACAGTAAAAACAGTACAATAACACATACTTAAAAAAAATCACACCATAAACTGAAATGTAAAAAATTAAAAAAAATATATCATTACCTCATAAAGCATAATAAGTTTTAACATTCGCGCAAACCAACATTGTAACGAAATTAAAAAAAAAACCGACGTATCCAAAGCCAGTTGGAGGCATACTGAAAACATTTCTGTTCGAAAAAATTGTATAAATATGTTTTTTAATTAGAGCACTGTTATAATAGATACCTACGATATGCAAAGCTGATGGATATATTGACCTATATCTTTCACCCAGTTACCTATTTAATATGATTTCTATATAAAACTATGATAGAATAGGGTCAATTAAAAGTTTTACAAAGGTAGGTTGTGCATTGCTATTGGTTTAAGGCTTGTATACTGAGGTAGTGCGTTCAAATCTTGTTCTAAGTGAGAATCTATAATATTTATTATATACTATACGTGAACAAAAACTTTGAATCCCCTTTTTACGAAAATTAAGCGAACGGAGGAGTATGAAACTTGGCACACTTATACTTTATATAGAGAATGAGTGAAGAATGATTTTTTTTAAATAAAGCAAAAAAAGCAGATTAAATTAATAAATGTTACACACACTACCATGGTTTGACATTCACTTTTATATAAAGTGACATATATATACATTGCTAAAGACACACTGGGGCCACTAGTGAAGTTAAGAATAAATGATTATTACAAAAGTATTTTTCATTTAAAGTCAATTATAACATTTTTGTAGTTCAGAACGAAATTTTTAAAGAACCTAACTAGATCGAGTTAACTAAGATCTATACGATTTTAAGATAACACAGTCTAGATATTCTATTACCAAAAATGTTAAGGATAATTTATTTAAATAGATATGGTTTATTTGGTTAGAGTTTCGAAAAGCACTGGCAATGATTCCAAACCAAAGTAATAATGAAGAGTAGAAAGACTTTTATTCTACATAGATACATAGCTTCACGCTGTATCCCGCATAAAGCAGGGTAGGCAGAGGGTTCCCCACTTTCCGCCGAATTGAGGCATTGCGTGCTGAGTGGTGGAACTCAACGCCGCGATTTGTATTCTTTGTGTCTTTTAATACTAAAAGACACAAAGAATTTGAGATACCTCAAAATAATATCAATATAAACAGATTGTATCTAAAAAATTTAAAGAGATGTATGTTATATATTTTACAACATATAGGTACAAAATAGTTATAATTTTTTTAAATAAAAAAATTTAAATCATGTGTGTGACAACCCTTAATAATAACTTAATAACAATTAGCTGAATATCTGATACAGATAATAATAAACAAATAAATATAGAAATTTTCAATGAATAGATTATTTTTTTTATCTCCATACAAATCTTTTGTGGCATTGGTTAAGAGACAACATAGAGAAGAGTCACTTTATTCTCCACTCTTCACCAACTTTAATGACAACATTTATTTAATAACTTATGTATTATGAGAAAAATAGGATCTCAATAATAATATTCTACTATTCAAATAAATTAGATTTTAACATAAAAAGAACTGAAAGTGTGCACTAATGAAGGAATTTACTAAAAAGTACATTTATTAGAAATTACTCATAAACTGCTCGTCAGATCTTAACTCAAATGGGATTACATCAGAAGCACTAGCTAGCATATAAAAAAAGTATCATCTAAATTAGTTTACCCAGTAAAATATCAAGTAGTAACACAGTTGAATTGATAACTTCCTAATTTTTAGACTATATTAATTATAGAAAAATAAAAGATATTTCATTAATAAACAATATTCAAAACTATTTCATTCAAAAAATAAAAGTTGGACATAAATTTATTTATATTACATATATTGTGCCAGAATTTCGAACGATAATCATTCTTAGATAAAGCAATAGTACAACAATTGGTGTATTTTCCCACAATAAATTTACAAATGGGGAATTTAGCATTATCTATGAATCTATATATGACAATGATATCTTGTATAATAAATGTTAAGAGGTTGTTTGTATTCATTTTATCTACATATATACAACACACTTGCATTATTGAGTCACTGACAGATAACATACTGGTAAAACTATTTGCTATAGAAAGTTTTAATTTCTGTATGCAGGCTGTTAAGATAGTGTGGGAACACTAAGAGAGGATTTTACGCTTCATAGTCCATACAAAGGAAAAAATAAGGTCAATAAGAAGTAGAGACCTTTGACTCGGTGGTTCACTATTGCTAAAGACCTAAAACAAGGGAAAATGCTTGAATTAACAACCCAGGATCACATTGAGGCCCAAAAATAAGTAAGAGGACCCAACCCCAAATTATGGGATAAGGGCTAGAACAAGGAGAAGTCCATGCAATGGAAGTTGTGGGATATAGCTAATTATTAATAAGTGAATGGATTACTAAGTATTATTTTATCCATTAGAAAATACCTTCTCAGAGTAATGCCATGAGGTAAAATCCTCTAGAATAAAAATTTTAATATTTTTTTACATTTTACTGACACTGACCTTCTAGTGTTGACTTCTCTAGCAAATGTATATATATCATGTCATAAATTTAGGTAGAAAATGTATATTCCATGACACAGTTCTCTCTGACTATTGTGCTATGAAGAAGAAAGCATAAGCATGAAGTTGCTATTCTTCATTTGACTTTACATAGCATCCCAAACTTACACTCAATTTAACAACATAAAAGTAATATTGATATAAAAGAAATTTTATATCAATATTTTCGTTGACTTTGAATTTAATCTGTAATCATTATATACAGGGGATTATTTGAATTTAACTATGAAAAGATAATACACATTTTGGTAAAATATTCTTAATCCTTAACTGTTAATATTTAAAATATGTCATTTTTTGTGTTATGTTTTTTATTGTTTAATGACATTTATATTTTGCGAATCTAGATCAATATTAAAATTAGCTAAGCATGTACTTCAATTGGCATATAATTTAGTATTTAGGTCAAGTCTTTGTGATATAAATTGTCAATGATTGTTTCGCAATTGTGTTATAAGGTGTATGATGCATCTGCATCATGAATTGAAAATGCATGCATTATATACAAAAGTGATGTTTTGTTCTGACAATTAATTTACTTATGCACCCACAGTGAAATTTCCAGATGTTGTAATGATAGAAAATATACTTAGCATAGCTATGCCAAAAAAAAAAAAAATATTTAAATAAATTTATAGAGTAGTTACATATTACGAAATTTATAACTAATTTTAAGATTATCTTATTATTTTTTATGATATATATTAATAGTGTACTTTAGTCTCTTTTGATACAATAATTGTATTTAAAAATTAATGTTATGTATTTATAGAATAGGTGGTTTTTGGATTTCTCCGAATCTATAACATGGGGTTTATTAAAAATATATTAAATAAACAAGGACATTTAAATATTACAAATCATATGTCAACACTAGTTTATTCATAGTTAAAAATTATTTTAATTATAATTATAGCCATAAAAATTTTAATTGGCATGAATTACTACACACAATATGGCTAGAGAATTTTTAAGCAAAATATAAATAGCTAATGAATATTATCCTTCTTGAAAGTGGAGTTTGAATACAGCTCATCCTGTCATTAGTCATACCAATTGAGGTTTTTACTTTTTGTTTATTTGTCGTCATTACAGGTTTGGACGTGAAGGAAAAATTTATGACTATATCCTATTAACTTTATTATACGTTGAACTAAATATTAAACGCAACTTCTGTTAGAAAACCTTTCTTATTAGACTAAAAGCTATTTATAGATCCTTTCAATTTTTTGTAAGGATTGGCATTGAAATTTGTATAAGAGCAGCGAAAATTAAAATTTAACTTGTATTTTCACGAATATATACAGTTTCTCATAATAATTCAGTTATGTTTACAATATAGTGTGTACTTAGAAAATACATGATGGAAAACATTGCTTGTTCAATATTTATTTACAAAAGAGCGTGGTATCACTTACCCCGGTTGCGGATGGCGAATATGTAGGATAAAGTTGCGTCACATTACAGTTGTTTTAATAATGTAAATCATTATTTTCACTCTTATTCACAGAACTTTTACACCATGATTTTTTAATGAACATGTATTCAGACCAAAATAATCCTCTTCTCAAGGAGTGGTGCTACACGTTCTGAAATGACTGTTATGAAATTTAATGACACGAATACAAAAAATATTTGAAGTATTAATTATTTATTAAAAGCTATATAAAATATTAAATAATGTATATTCAAATTACAAATAAATATCTACCAATGTATTATAGTTTAATTTTTTGGCATTAAATTGATAAAAAAATGTTGAAATAAACTTACATATGACGTGCGTTTCAGAACGTATCTTCGTAATAGCGAATGGCGGTGAGCTGTCATTTGGGTTTATTATTGTTTAACTACTTACTACATCTCTAATGAGAATAGTACTAGATTTTTAATATTTAATTATGTTATTGTAAATTGAAATTATGATTCTAATTATTTTTTTTACTATAACAAATATTATTTAACTCTTGAAAAGCTTAATTTATAGTTTAGATTTAGTAAAAAAAATATTTTACAATTTTTCTTGCGTTCATAAATCCAAACGAATCGAGAGATAATGTATTTTTCTCGTGGAAATTAAATGAAATCGAGCCGTAGCCCGTCAATTGAATTTCCCTAGATATCCGTCAAAAAACGACGACCGTCTGTCGCTCGCGTAAACAAATCTCTGAGTCTGAGGAAATTTCCTTCATGCAATATCCGGTGACATTTCCATTGGCTGGATTTCGCGGCAATTTAGATGAAAGCCAATAGGAGACACGCAAATAACAGATCTGGCCAATCAGACTACTTTGACGTGAGCACAGATTTACAGAGGGCCAATCTTACATCCGGTGTCTGACGCAGTGACATCCTGCGCGAAAAGCCCGGGAATAGGCTAAAGGCGGGCTGACACCTGCGCAGCATCCCCTCGTCGCTCTAAGATCACATCTCGCGAAAAGTAATGATTATTTCGGTCGTTTAGTTCCGCGTATCCCCGTGGCGGCGCTGCGCGTCCACCGGGAGTGGGACGGTGTATGTACCTCAATATAGTCCAGTTAAAACGTAATTTTAGCACTTGAAATTGAAAAATTGCGGATGTATCGATACAAGTGTTCCAAAAGCGTCGCCTGAACGTTAGTTAATTCGCTTAATACGAGTGTGACTCGTGCGTGTTAATTCTAAATCAGTTGTAACGTAGTCCGTCGTCCATTAGACCAAGTGATAATAATCGTGAATTTTGAAGACCAAATCAACTTTATCTGTTAATGTAGTGCTGTATAAAATGTGCTTATTATTATTGAGGATATGCCAGCGTAGAAATTGGCGGATCTCCAAATTACGATGCATACGAGGTCGCGGCACTCCTTAGGATAGTACTATCGACGTATGTTGTTCTGAGAGACTCGGTGAGACTATGAACACATCGCATATTGACAATAACCTACTAGAAACATGTTAAATAGCCCATACAGGCGGAAGTCGACCGCTGCGAGCGGCACCCACCGAAAGAACATCTGAAATCTAAACGTACTCCCTAATGGCGCTGGCTAAGGTCCTTTTCCTCATTGCCATAATCGCGGTGGTCAGCGCCGATTACAATGAGATCCAAACGAAGAATAAAACGAAAGAAGCCGTGGCGGCGAAAAAGGAGCAAAAGACAAGGATCGCCGTCCCCGATCCGGTGCGTGGGTCGTTCCACAAGCTGAGCTCGCTTATGAACAGGACAGAGGACAGGACCACCAGGCGCAGGAAGCAGAATATCAACAAGATATTGAAAATGAGTAGAAATCATGACATGCTGAACGATAACGAGGGTGCCATCGCCATCAGCCAGAAAACCGTGTCGGATAACGACACGAACACTTTGAAAGAGAAGATAATCGCGCTTAAGCCGAAGGACATCAGTCCGTTTGATGCGAATCATTATAAAAACAATTATATACCTCAAGTGACGGGAGTATTTTGCGACTTTGAAAACCATACTGGTTCAGTGGATATGTGTATGTGGGAGTGGAATAAGACGGTCTCGAGTCATAATCTAGGGTTCCAGGTGATGACTGCGGCTGAGTTGAAGGTGATGAATGACACTGCTAAAGGTGTGAAGTTCAACGGACCTGCTTTTGATGCTGATAAGAAGAAGGATGGTAAGATTTTTTTAATATATTGTTTTTTTTTAAATATTTTTAAGGTTCGTTAGATACGTTATATGGTTTTACTAATGCGGGAAGAGGAGAACGGAGTGACGTATCACTTAGACAGATACGACAATATTGTTTGTTTTTTTTTTTTAATTTTTGTTTTTACGAGTTAATGACTTTATTAATATCTTTGTTTATTTTGAACGCGATATCAATTAATACTACAAAGTAGTATAAAGAACTTATTTTTAAACTGAATTTTAGTTGAGTTTAATATTTATTTTTATTTCATAGTAATATTATAAAAGTTAATTTTTACTTTAATGTTAAAATACAAAAAAAAAACTTCGCTCATCTAATGCGCAATATATTGGAAAATGAAAAATCTTTTTCACTGACGTAGATAAAATTCTCTCTCCCTCTCTGTGACTAAAGAAAATAAAGCTGAGTATAAACTTAGTTCCATTAAATAATAAGATAATACGTAAAAAGTTCCATGAAAATAGTTACAGTTGCGAATAGTTTGTAAACATCATTTTGACGCCTGTCGTGGCGCAGAGGCACAAGCGTGCGACCGTAAACACGGGAGGTCGTGGGTTCGATTCCTACTCCAGGAAATGTAAAATTATTTCTCATTTCTGGGTTTGGTAAAAAGATAAAGTGCTGGTAAGCTGGAGTTCGCCACTCAGCACGCAATGTCTCAATTCGGCAGAAAGTGGGGAACGGCGTGCCTTTAACACTAGGTTTCTGCCTACCCTGCTATTTGCGGGATACAGCGTGTGAAGCTTTCTATGTATGTACATCATTTTGAACAAAAATATGTTGAGATTATCGTGGCGCAGTGGAACCGCGCTCCAACTGTATATACGATGATTGCAGGTTCGTGATTTTTACTTGAGGAATATTTAAAATATTTTCATTTCCCTACACTGTAAAGACAGATGGCGTTGAGCGTTTGAACACCAACATGCGACATGTAGGAATTCGAGGGAAGTAGGGAACGGAGTGTCTTGTCACCGAGGTCTCTGCTTCGCCCTATTATGAGGTGAAGAGTAACGGCAATAAATTAAAAAATAAAAAAGATGTTTATATAGAATTTTATTTCAGAGCTTTACGCATATTAGCTTTCACCTAGCTAATATACGTAAAAGCTTGTACCTACATATTACTTCATAACGCCTCGTCGTGGCGCAGAGAAGCGCGCGACTGTATACGCTGGATAGGTTGTGGCTTGATTCCTGGCTAACTGAAATGGACTTTTTCATTTCCTGGGTTTGGTAACAGGCAGGCAAAAGCAGCGTTGAGTCTTTCACGCCATTCAGCACGCAATGCCCTTCACCTGGTGGACAGTGGGGAACGAAGTGTCTTAACACTAGGTTCCCTGCCGTCCAGTGCTATATGTGCGCAGGATACAGCTGAATCTATATGTAAAAAGGTATGTACTATTATTAGCAGAGTGAACATAGGTCAAGACACCCATTCGTCATGCTTATTTAATTTTGTATTCCGTAGAATCTGCTAAAGTGTTTAGTGTGAATATTTTTAGTCTGATATGAAAGTATTAGGACATGAGCGATACGTGTAGAAACTAAACCGTTCGGCGTTATTACGGTTAGTGTTTGGCTGCCAAGTAGCTAAGCTGCGAATATAATTTTATTTTTTGTTTGTTTTCTTTGGCTTAGTAGGTTAATTATTGTTTTTTTTTTAAATCATATTAAAATTAAAAAATCTTATAACTTACAAATAGGCCATCGCGGGGCAGTTGGATAATGTAACTGTAATCGCGATTGGTTGTGGGTTCGATCCCATTTGAGGAAATGATTATATTTAAATCATTTTTCTTCCGCTCTGGTATTACAAAGCGTGGCGTTGAACTCCTCCACTTAATACGCAATATCTCAGCAAGTTCTATACGATAAGTGTTCCTAGAGGAACAGAGTGTTCTGATACTGATTCACTACGATTACCTTGCTATGCGGAATAAAGCGTGAAGCTGCTTTTTCAATATGTATTAACATGCAAAAGCCTTTTTTTAAGTTTTTAAGATAGAAAAGGAAATAGCTTTCGTAACTCGACGTACAACATACACCAAATATGTAAGGAAATAGAAGAAAGTGATATGTTATTCACTTTGCTTGAAACTGCGATTTCCGCGAAGTTTAATATATCTAGAAGCCTTCAATATTATTTTTTATTTATTTATACTACTAGCTTTATCACTTGACTTTGTTTACGTGGACTACAAAAACTAAAATCCTGATATCATAGAAATTTCGAAAAATTTTCTCTTAGTGCTTTATATTCTCAAGGGACCTAGCTAAATTTCAGATTTCTTCTCTGGCCGGTAGTTTCGCCTGCACGTTGTCTATCTGTCACTCTGTGACGCGAACTTTCTATATACATAAATCATATTAATACTTAAAGAGTATAATATTTATTTAATTTATATATATATATATATATATATACGAGGTGTGTTCAAAAAGTAAGGTGACTTTTCAAATTTGGCGGGCAACGTACTTTCGATTATCGATTTTTTTATTTTGTTATGTTGGTACACTCTTCCCGAACATCTGTACCAAGTTTCAAGTGTATAGCATTTTTTGTTTGGTTGGGAGAGGCGTAAAGGTTATAAGTGTTTTGCGTGCTCGGCGATTTCTTGCTATCGAAAAATATGGATTTGCATCAAATTTTGTGTAAAAAATAAAATAAAGTGCTCCGAAACACTTAAAATGTTGACAGTGGCATACGGTGAAACTGTTCTGAGTAAAAAAAATGTTTACAAGTGGTACAAACTCTTCCAAGATGGCCGGGAAGATGCCAATGACGAGCCTCGCTCTGGACGCCCAAGCACGTCAACAACTGATGGAAACGTTCAAGCAGTGAAGAAAATTGTTCTGGAAAATCGTCGAATCACTATCAGAGAAGTTGCTGAGGATGTTGGTATATCGCTTGGCTCGTGCCATGAAATTTT